>JAJOZX010001479.1:652500-850000 GCA_023014485.1 Bathynomus jamesi | reverse complement strand
CACAGATTTATACATGTACCATGTCTGTACATCAAATGTTTTGAGTATTCACGCATATGTACATTGTGTACATTAGGGTGGATCGATTTTACATTTTTTTCGATTTTCATATTCTAATAGAGACAAAAACTTGCGCATGCATGAGAAAATAGCCTCTGCAAAATCTTAGCTTAATAGGTAATCATCTTCTGCCCCCGGCAGAGCGATGAAAATCATATTTTAGTAGTCAAAAACGTATTTTTAAACCCTAGCCTAGAGTCATAAAATTTTGCGTGTGTGTTATTTCATGCCTAAGCAACGATATAAATGCTATGGGAAATATATAAATGCAATATTTAAGACAAAGAGCCGATCTGAAAATATGTATAATATACATATTTTCAGATCTGCTCTCTGTCTTAAATAATGCATTTATATATTTCCCATAGCATTTATATCGTTGCTTAGGCATGAAATAACACACATGCATATTGAAATATTTTAAAAATTATAAGAAAAATATGTTTTTGACTACTACAATATGATTTTCATCGCTCTGCCGGGGGCAGAAGATGATTACCTATTAAGCTAAACTTTTGCAGAGGCTATTTTCTCATGCATGCGCAAGTTTTTGTCTCTATTAGAATATGGAAATCGAACAAAATGTAAAATCGATCCACCCTATTGTACATACAGTAAATCTTTCTTGAACAGTTCCATCGGGGCAAGGTCAGATTAAATATTATTTTCCAAAACCAGTTTGGTACAGCTTTGTATATGAAAAGGTGACCGCAACAACCTGCACCTCGCTTGTGTGAATCTCTTTTATCTTCTTTTTTAAGTATATACATACGCAGTCAGACAAAAATTCCCTGTATTTTTAGTCTTTAAAAATTTTCCCGTGCTCACCTTGGCTCCATTTTAGATTTTCTAAAACTTCTTTACTTTTCTGTGGTCGGAGGTCAGATTCTTACGAAACAACATGCATTTAAAAAAATAAATAAATAAAAATAAAACGAATTTAAAAATAAATTCTTCGCTTATGTTTATGCGGATAATTTGGTATATATATAAAAAAAAAAAAGGAAGAATCAGATGGTTGGCCTAAGGCGGGAGCTTGATTATATCTTTTATGAGCAAGAAAGGATAGGAAAGAAGTTGAATTTCCAGTTTCGTGTTTCGATGAATGTAACTTGTTTGATGGAAGGAAAAGTTCGCCCTGCAATGGAGCACAAGGATTACGAGATCTATTACCGCTCAACTAATAATTATTTCACAAAATTATTTTAAGAGAAATTTTTCTACTTTCCTTTAATCCCTTTGCGAAAAACACTTATATTCACCCTTCTCAGTTTCTTACAGACCAGCCTAAAAAGTAAAAAGAGTTTTAATAACGGCTATATTCATTTACATAAAGACTTAGCTCAAAAGTACTTACCTTCCAAAATAACATATCGAGACAAAAGAGCTTATTTGCATGAAAATAAATACAAATGTGAAAATCTATGTCATGGTTCTCCTCTTCAGGAGGAGATTGTAGACCCCAATCGACCAGGGAAGGACTCCGGGGGAGGAGGAGGCGGACGTTAGGCAGGAGACAGGGAGTGCTGGTACTCCCGTTTCTCTTGTAACTGTCCCCCTTAGTCAGGGGCGGATTGGGCCTTCGAGCAGATGGACAGCTGCCCGGTGGGCCGGTTGATCTAGGGCCGGTCGTCACCGTCCAGTTGTAGTGAAATATTTTTGTTTTCTTATTTTCCCGATATTATTTTATCATATTGCTTTATGTGTAAAGGTGTGCAGGAGACTTGATCTCATTTAACCTCTTGAATCCGATGGCCTACATACGTGGGCCATATAACTCGCACTGGCTTATCTGTTGGCCTACATACATTGGCCATAAATGTTTTATTTTATATATTATTTTTTTATTATTTTATATATTTTATATATATATATATATATATATATAGTGTGTGTGTGTGTGTGTGTGTGTGTGTGTGTGTGTGTATATATATATATATATATATATATATATATATATATATATATATATATATATATATATATATATATATATTAGGGTGTTCCACTTTTATCAAGTTGTGAATTTCACTACACTTTGCTCTTCCCCGTACACCTTATGATCTGTAAAATATATGTATCAAATTTGAAGCAAATTGAACACCATTTAGAGGTTGCACACTTATGTCACCTCTGATACCTTACCCCTTTGTAACCAAATCTCGAGAACGTCCCAACTTCCAATATATTGTAATGTTTTCTTTTCTTTCACAGGTGCAAAAAGTGTTGAAATGGAAAGAAAGAAGATCTGGCTGATTGAAAAGACTCCAGTCGAAGAGCTCTTAGGAGCAAGATTGCCATTCTGGGAGCAAGTCCTCCTCTGCTTTATGTACCATCAGGGCCGTTTCCTGGTATAAGCAAACTAAGCGGCCGCTTAGGGCCACGCTGCTACTAGGGGGCCCATAGACAGGCTCCCAGGTCATAGCTCAGTGGGCAAGAATAGGAATATAGCTGAAGTTATTATTATTATTATTATTATTATTATTATTATTGTCGTATTAATTAAAGTTTTTGTATGAGACAAATGTGATAAAACGGAGACAAACGAAACGTTTTGGTCGTTATGTGTAAATAACTATTGTGAGATCTTATTTCTATATTATTTAACTTTATTCTTACTATATGCTTATACTTTCCTAAATGCTTAATTTTTCTAGTATTGTAAAACATTATTTCACTAATTTACTAATTATTAAGAGATTTTGTAACACTTTAAAACCTAGGATTATTTTCGTTATGTTTCCAAGTATATTAATTCTTTTCTCATCTTTTTCAGATAATGTGAATTTTGTTTATTATTATTATTATTATTATTATTATTATCATGATTATTATTATTTAGCAGATTAGTTGTGGTTAACTAGATGTGACTTCGTGCATCTTGGAAAATGAAACGACATTATCCATCAGGAGCTGAAAAACGGAAAAAGAAGAAAATAGAGGAGAAGCTTTCCAGTAGCACAGGTGAGATGTGCCACTTGTATATTCTTATGATTACAGTTCAGACAACTAGGTTAGATAGACCATCAAGCTAGCAAGTGCTCAGGAATCGTGTAGAGTAAGCTAGTCTCTGTAATATTTATATTTCGAAATGTGAAATTTAATGGATCACATCACCTCAAATTCTGTTCACACAGATCAATTATCAAACAAGATAAGAAAGAGTATTTTAGCAAAAATTAACAGAATATGTAATGTTATGTTCTTCTCATGGAGTACTACTGAAATATTTGGAAAAGCTATCCTCAGCAAAGCCTGATGAGCATCGTGAGCCAACAGCAGGACCATCCTCTATGCAACCTCAAACACCAGTAGAAGTAGAGCCTGATGAACCAACGAGTGGCCCATCTTCTGTTCAGCTTCAAACACCACACACAGGCATTTCTACTGAGCAACAAGAACCAAGATCTGCTCCACCGCTTCATCCGTATAACTGGCCAGTTGTCCTGTCAGATGCCTTGAAGACAGATCTGGTGTCTCGAGGACCATTTCAAATCAGTCCAGATTTCACATTCCCTAAAAGAGAGGACGGTAGAAGTGTTTATCACCATTACATTTACAGAACATTAATTAATGGGGGAAAAATAAAGCGAAGCTGGCTGATGTACTCTAGAAGGAATGATGCTCTTTATTGCTTCTGATGCAAGTTGTTTTCAAGGAAGTCGTACAAACTAATTACGGATGGACTTTCAGACTGGATAAACGTTGGTTCGCTTCTGAAAGGCCATGAAAATAGTTCAGAACATGCAGATAACATGGCAA
This sequence comes from Bathynomus jamesi, assembly GCA_023014485.1. Lineage (NCBI taxonomy): Eukaryota > Metazoa > Arthropoda > Malacostraca > Isopoda > Cirolanidae > Bathynomus > Bathynomus jamesi. The sequence continues at coordinate 846,178 of JAJOZX010001479.1, read as the reverse complement.
CATGGAAGGATCTGGAACTGCGGCTAAAAACTGGGAGGACCATTGACCAAACTGAAATGTCATTAATGGAGGTAGAGCGAAGACGCTGGCGAGATGTTCTCACACGTCTTGTAAGTATCATATAATCCAATCACTGGCAGAGAAAAACCTTGCTTTCAGGGGGTCTTCCTCTACATTGTACAATCGAGACAATGGCAACTTCTTGAAGGAGGTTGAGCTGCTTGCCAAATTTGATCCAGTGATGAAACAACACATCAGCAGAGTCGAAAGTGGCCAATATAGTCATTCAAGTTACCTAGGAAACATCATTCAAAATGAGCTCATTGGGTCCATTAGTGGGAAGATCTTGGATGCCATTGTTGCAAAAATAAAACAAGCTAAATATTACTCACTCATTTTAGACTGCACTCCATACATAAGCCACCAAGAACAGATGTCGATTATTATCAGAACTGTTAAAATGGGTGAAGTACCAGAAATAAAAGAATACTTCTTGGGCTTTCTTGAGGCTTCAGAAAGTACAGGCCTGGGTTTATCAGTTCTGATTCTGAAGAGACTAGATGAACTGAATATTCACTTTGATGACTGCAGAGGACAGTCATATGACAACGGAGCGAACATGAAGGGCAAGAACAAAGGTGTTCAGGCAAGGTTATTAGAGAAGAACTGTCGTGCACTCTGTGTTCCATGTGGGGCTCACACTCCGAATCTTGTAGTGGCTGATGCAGCTAAAGCTTCCACAGATGCCATCAGCATCTTTGGCAACGTACAAAAATTGTACAACCTTTTTGCAGCAGCTGACAATCCTAAAGAAGCACGTGAACATAACACTCAAGTCTTGGAGTGAAACCAGGTGGGAGAGCCGGCTTAAGAGCATTGAGGCTGTGCGATACCAGAGCCACAACATCAGAGAGGCCCTGTTGGAAGTCAGAAACAATGCCACAGATGCCATAGCCAGGACTGAAGCACAAGCACTTGCAGAGGAGGTAGGGTCTTATCGCTTTCAGATTTGCACAGTAGTATGGTATGACATTCTTCATGCAGTTAACCATGTGAGCAAACTTCTGCAGTCTCCTACAATGCGGTTTGATGTGGCAGTCAACCTCCTCACAAAAACAAAAGACTCACTCACCAGCTACAGAAACACAGGTTTTGTTGCAGCACAAGTCGTAGCTAGGGACATATGTGAGGAAACGAATGTGGAGGCTGTGCTGAAGGAGAAGAGGCTCAGATCCACAAAAAAGCACTTTGCTTACGAAGCTCCTGACGAACCATTTACAGAAGCCTTAAAGAGGCTGGAAGTCAAATTTTTCAGTGTGGTGGTGGATTGTGCATCGGGTCAATAAATGAGAGATTCAAAACATTAGATGATGTGAGAGACATATTTGGGGTTCTCCTAAACTTCACCACAATGAACACGGAAGACTTGTCCTGCAAGTGTGAAAAGCTCTCTAAGATAGTGAGCTCTGGAGCTGACCCTGACATTGATGGAAGAGAACTGGCCCTCGAAATTAAGAACTTGCCGACTTTACCTTCACACAACATGACTGCATTGGAGCTTCTCTCCTTCATTCATCAGAAGCAACTAGAGGAACTATACCCCAATCTCTGGGTTGTACTAAGAATTGCCTGCACTCTACCTGTGACAGTAGCGTCAGCGGAGAGGAGCTTCTCTAAGATGAAGCTAATCAAGAACTACCTCAGATCATCAATGGGGCAGGATCGCCTCAGTGGCCTTGGCATCATAAACATCAACCAGGACGTTGGCAGGGAGATTTCATATGATGATGTTATTGATGATTTCGCCCAGAAAAAATCTAGGAGGCAAAAATTTTGAAGATACAAACTGTTCTGTATAACTGTTAGCTATTACACGATTGTATCGTAGAGTTAGTAATCGTTTGGTAGTTGATAATTGCATTATTTTTTTATACATAGTTCTGTGTCATTTATTCTAAATAATGTATAAGCTAAATAATGTAATGGCTAGAAACGGCCCTGCGTACCATCACCTGGAGCTGAAGGAAACAATCCCTCTTGCCATCAAGTCTACGAGTATCAAGCTTCAAGAAGTTTGGAAGAAGGCGAATATCCCCGTGAAGACAGAGGAGAACATTAGAGCTGCTATACTAAAGCTGTACAAAGAGTACCAAAACTTGAAGAAGTCGAGAGAGACGGACAAAGCCATTATGAAGCGTCAGGTGTGGAAGGGAGACCTTGCTGACCTTTTCGACATCGCTTCTCAAGGTGTGATGAGCATGAGTTCAGTTCCGGAGGAGGACAAGGTTTTCTTGTCCTCCCAGAGGGAGAACAGAATGAGTTCTTCAATGGCTGGGGTGGATAGGAAACACCATGGCTGTCAAACGGAAAGAAGAAGCAGCTAAGAAACTTGAACTTCGCGAAGCATGCTGAAGAAGCTGAAAAGATCTCCGAGAAAATGAAGCTGGATAGCACATCTCTAGCTCAACGGCGACAACAGATGATGATGATGAAGATTTTGCTGCTCTATTGGCCTCGAAGTCACCTCGTCGTGACTACTTGGGATAGAGGACAACTCTCTATTCGACAAGCAAGCACTTCCTTCATTGCAACTGCTAAAGGTTTCGGACAAGATGTATCGCAGATTATTATTTCGCCATCAACTGTTCATCGAGCACGTGCCAAGTATCGAGAGAAAATGGCCAAACAACTTCAGGAGTCGATCTTCAAAGATCCACCTCTCTTAGTTCTGCACTGGGACAGCAAGCTGCTGGCGGAAGCTCTAGAAGGTTGGAAGACAGAGTAGCTGTTGTAGTAACAGGGAAGGAGTTCGAGCATCTTCTTGGAGTGCTGCACAGGATGGTACTGGTGAACAAATTGCTCGAGCCGTCATCCAGGAGCTACAACGATTTGGAATTCAGGACCGTATCATTGGCCTCTCGTTTGACACTACGGCGTCCAATACCGGACTTCTGCAAGGGCATGTATGAGGATTGAACAATTCCTTGGTCGGTCGCTCTTGTGGTTGCCTTGTCGTCACCACATTGATGAGCTCATTTTGAAGGAAGTCTTTCATAAGTCCCTGGGGCCAACAAGTGGTCCTGAAATCATGTTGTTTCGACGATTTCAGCAGCGTTGGGACTTTATTAACAAAAATTGTTTCAAAACCATGATCGATGAAGAAGAGCCAGCCACTTGGTACTTGGAAGATGAACGAACCAGGATGGTGAGTTATCTTCGTGGAGTCATTGAAAGTTCATGTCACCCGAGAGAAGATTATGAGGAACTCCTCAAGCTGTCGCTCCTTTTCCTTGGAGGCTGAGGTGGAGCTGAGTTCTCCTTCAGGACTCCAGGAGCCCATCATCAAGCCAGGTGGATGGCGAAAGCTATCTATGTGCTGAAAATGGTTTTGTTCCGGGAGCAACTGGAACTCACCGACCAAGAGGTGAAGGGATTGCACGACGTGGCCCTTTTTACGTGTTTCATTTATGTCCGGTTCTGGCACGAGGCAGTGGTCAGTAGGTGGGCCCCGAAAAATGAACTAGACATGATTCAACTGTTGATTTCATATCCGAACAAGGACCTGGGCCAGGCTGCCTTGAGAGTTGCCAAAAGGCATCTATGGTATCTCTCGGAGACTCTAGTCGGCTTGGCTTTCCTTGATGAACGGATATCGCCAAATGAGAAAGAAAAGATGTTCCAGGCCTTGAACAAACCTGCGTCGAGGAAGGAACTCAAACGACTCGAGAGGAAAAACCTGACTTTTGAAGGCAAGGATCTGAGCAACTTCGTCACTCAAAGGATGAAGACATTCTTCGACAACTTCGGCGTCGGGGATGTCAACAACGTAGAGGAGTACACCAAAAATGACGGCTTGAGAGAGTCAGTCAACGCGCTGAAAGTCGTAAACGACACAGCGGAGAGGGGAATTGCATTAATCAAGCAATTCAATGAATCAGTCAAGGACGAGAAGCAAAAACAATTCTTGTTGCGGATTGTTGAACATCATCGAAAGGAGGTGCCGAAAAGAACCAAGGTGGGAACATCCTTGTACCAATTCAAAAATTGATTCGGATTTTCTGATTTTAATACTAGAGTTTTTTATTTTCTGTGCTTCCAAGGGAGAATTCTTTTGTAACACTGACGAAAATTTTGTATTATTAAATTGTATTGTATTGTGTAATGTGTATTGATTTGAATTTTCCAATTTTATTATTAGAGTTTTTCATTTTCCGTGGTTCCAAGGGAGAATTTTTTCGTAATACTGAAGAAAATTGTTTATTATAAAAGGTTCAAATGTGTACAACCCCTTAAATATCACTTAATCGTTTTCAAAATTGGTGCACAGCTTTCTTACATGAAAAGGAATAAAAGCACAAGCAAAGTGGAGAAAAATATTGTAACTGACTTTTTACAATATTCTGATAACAGGTATGCCCTAAGGAGAAATACCGTACCGTATCTCATCTGAAAGTTTTTCAATAAACAAAACTCATCTACAGGAGTTGTAGCTAGTGTTTATCAATGATGCTCTACGTTGGATTATTGAATTTTACTGGCGAAACGGCTAGCTCCCCAAGATTTGCGTTGATTTTGTATCTTATGATGCGCCTCGGTGGTGTAGTGGTTAGCGTCGCTGACTACGAATCCATCGGCCCCGGGTTCGAGACCCGACGGCAGCCGGCGCGCAGCAAAAACCCAGCTGTTCATCTTCCACACAATAAAGAAAGTGGTTGGTAGATGAATGGGTACCCTAGGTGGCCTAGTGGTTAAGACTGGGCTGCTGATGGGGCGTGGTTCGGATTCCACGTTAAACTGTAGGTCTAAAGTGGAGTGAAAAGCTTGACCTTCGTCACAATGAACAATTCGGGCGGAAGCTAACCAAAGGTTAAATTAAGTTCACAATCACTACCGTATCCTCAATAGTAGGCCTACTCTTCCTTATCTGGAGATGTAATAAAAGTGAAGACTTCACTGGAAGAGTGGTCGAATAAATTACATGGCTCCTCAAGTTGATTAAGTTTATTTAAACAGTTAGCCTAGTTACTACACACTTTCCATTCAAGGTAGCTACTTAACATAAGTTTTTGTTATAAACTAGTGGTAGTGGTCTCAAGCTTTTCAGAATTGCTTTTTTTAATGGATTACAACAGTGGTTATGATAGTCCTGGCGTAAAGGCATTTTAAAATATAGCTATGCATCATTCACTGCTGCAAAATAAATAGCTACTGTAAGTTAGTTATTCATACAGTATATTTAGAAATGAATGAGCAAAAACACTTCAATAAACATACACTGAATAGGATAACTTTTAAAACTAACAGTCACAACCAAGTCTACACACACATACATTGCATACAAACTTGCTCTTTCCCTTTATAGGGCAACTAACTAACTAGCTAATAAATTTTACAGGACAAATTTTTTCATTTTTTTTTATATAACCTAACTAAGTTTTATTTCAAATGAACTGATGAAGAAGCTTGTATTGTAGCGAGGGTATAGGCCCTATATTAAAGCAACTTTTGCAGTGAACTTTATTGGTAAGCAGGATTGGTACCCAAAAACCCATCAAAAACCCTACCCTAACTAGCATCTCACCTTTCTCTCTCCCTAATCTATTTCTTATTTTACTCCATACAAGGCCAAAAGTTGAAGAGACTACCAAGAAATCCTTGAAAGATTTGCTGCTCTCCCCTTCTTTTATTGCACTTTGCTCGTGATTCCACTCTTTTTATTTTTTAATAATATTTTCACCACAGTGATTGCACATTATGGTAAGAGATAATATTTTACAATCTGATTTAAATGAACTAATTAACTGGTCAAAGAAATGGAATATGAAATTTAATATTGACAAATGTAAAGTAATGCATTTTGGAAATCAGAAGGATAGAGTAGATTATTTTATGGGTAGCATTAAATTGGAAGAAACTGCCTGTATCAAGGACTTGGGTGTTATTGTCTCTAATGACACAAAAATGAAAAATCAACGTATAGCAGCAAAGAATAAGGCCTCAAGAATGTTAGGTGTCAAAGAGATATGGAGAGTGTTTGGAAGTCTGTGTAAAATTTCGTCAACAAAGTGTCTGAAGAATTGGAGACAAAGTCCAGTGAGTTGGATATTGAAATGGAGATGGTTATGGAAGATTCTTTTCCGATACAGAGAATAAGGAAACGAAAGGGCATGTCAGGAAAATTGAGTGCAGATGAGCCAATACTTAATGGATACAAAAAGTTTGAAGTGACTGTCCACAACAAGATTCTGGACACCATTGTAGAAAGTTTCAAAAATAGGTTTGAAAACAATGTTTGCTCATCACTGACGGCTTGCATGTCTCCAGATCACTTTGGTGAAATGAGGTCAGGACTGCCTGCTGAAGCCATGGAAAATCTCAGCGAAAAGCTTATAACGATTGATAGAAGACCTACAAAAAAGCAACTACAGAAAGAACTGGTGCATTTGGTTAACAGCTGGGATCGATTGAAAGCTGGACTGTCCACGGAATACAAGGCTCGAAAGAAAGAAGCTCCAGGGGCATTGGACAAAGAAGACGAACTTGAGTATGATTATGGGCCGAAGGAAGTTGTATGCAAGCGTTGCCAAAACTGTGCAGTGTGCGTATTTTATACTCTTGTAAAATTCAGTTTATTCACAGACACTTACAGTGCTATTGGACTTGCTTACTGCTACATGCTTACACTATCTACAACTCAAATTGCATGTGAACCCACCTTTTTTACTCTTAAGTTTGTGAAAAACCGACTTTGAAGTACACTGTCTGCCATTCATTTGGAAGCTTTTCTGCTTGACTGTGACATAATAATTGATGCTGTCGCTAAGAAAAGTGCCTTATTGCGCAAAAAACTGCTTGTGTTGATCATATAGAGATTCGTGTACTTTAGGACTTTCTGCTTTAATTTGATTACGTGTCTCTCGATACACCAACATACAAACGTAGTATTATACTTAAATGCACTTGTGGTTGTACTTGTACAAATACTGTATGCTACCGTCTACGAGTATTTCAAGCTTTCAATCTGTCCCTTTTGCGATTAGTCATATGCATCATACAAAAAAATTCAATTACGTAAAAGATATGTTTTATTGTTATTAAATTTTAAAAAATTGAATAATGAATAGGCTAGATACGATGAGCATAAATAGGGTAAATAAATTTTAGGCAAATTTTAGGGCCGATACAACTGGAGGTCCCGGGCCGGTTTCATTGACCCAATCCGCCCCTGCCCTTAGCTGATCTTTTTCTGTGTCTTATCTACCCTCTGAGCAGTCCAGCATGCTCTCAAACACACTTCTCTCACTATTCCTCACGACATATACATGCATCTTACAAACTACGTAAGCTTTTCAAAATTTATGAAAAAAAATGGCATCAACTTCAAGAGCTTCGGAATCCTCTAGGGAGGGGACCATAAATGTCCCAACTTCTGGCTACCCCGCTGCCGATACAGGGACCATGGACCCGGGCAGCGGGGCTGGATCTGCTACCACCCATTCGAGATATTCTGGGCCTGTGTCTGAGTCACTTTTCTTAAAATTCTGCAACATTCGTGGCCTTTTTTCAAATTCAGTCTGGTGAACACCACCTCTCCCTCTTTATTTCTTACCTTCTCCTCCGCACTGAAACTCAGGTGTCTGAAACGACTGACAGCAACCCCTTTTCTGTACCCTCTTACTTTCTCTATATTCAATTTCAATCCAAAGGTAGATGTTGCGTATGTGTACGCAACGATCTAACTCGCTCCCGTATTTTCGAACTTGAATCCTCCAACTTCTACACCCTCTGGCTACGGGTTACATGTCAATCTCAAACTAAATACATCTGCGCCGTCTACCATTCTCCTAATTCTACTGACTATCCAAAACTCTTTGACTACCTCACTTCTAAAGTGAAATGCATTTTATCCCACTCTCCTTTTGCTGAAATCTCCATTTTAGAAGATTTCAATGATCACCACCACCTTTGTCTTTCCCTCCATTTCACTGACATCCATGGTGAACTACCTTACAACTTTTCTATCCTGAATGACCTGAAGCAGATTGTACAGTACCTATTTTTAGCTCCGATCGCTTATAGGTAGTCCCAAATTCTGGATTTATTTCTCACCACTCATCACTCTTCTCACTCTGTCAAAGTTTTTTCTCCTTTGTGCTCCTCCGACCACAATCTTATATCTGTTTCCTGTCCTGTCACTCAAGTTCGGCCTTGAATCCTCCCAAGAGGAGACGCCTTTGGCACTTTGACACCGCTGATTAGGAGGCCCTCATGCAGTACTTCTGTGGTTTCCCATGAAATGATTACTGCTTGCCTGGCCGGGCCACCACCATTCGCAACAGAGAGTCTTCTTTCAGAAGGTACTGTCGTCATCCGATTCCTGATTCTTACTCAGCCTATACTGGCGCCCGGAATTGTGCAAAATCTGTTCTTCGACTCACCAAAAATTCCTTCATCAGACAAACATGTGAAAACCTATTCGAGTTTAATTCTTCTCGCTCTTTCTGGCATTTAGCTCACAACCTCTTCATCAACTTTACTTCGTCTTTCCCTCTTCTTTTCCATTCCGACGGCTTAGTTGCCGTCTCTTCTCCCGATATATCTTCGCTCAAACTTTCGCCTCCAACTCAACCCTGGACGATTTCGGTGCTGTTCCTCCATCTCTTCCTCCCTCTGACTTAATTATATCTGAAAATGTTTTTTCTGCCTCTGCCCTATCTGCACTAAACTCTCAAAAGAACTGTGCTTCTGTGCTGACACCCTGCCTAGGCAAACTCTTTCGTCTTTGTCTTTCATCTTGTGCTTTTCCTTCCTGCTGGAAGTTCACTTTCATTCAGCTTGTTCCAAAGAAGGATGACCGCTTTCAACCCTCCAACTATCGTCCAATTGCTTTGATTTCTTGCCTTTCCAAAGTTTAATCTATTTTTATAGGAAGATCCTTAAACATCTCTCTTCTCAAAATCTTTTTTCAGATCGTCAGTATGGGTTCCGCAAGCGACGCTCTACTGGCGATCTTGCTGCATATTTCTCTCTTAGTCTTTCTCCCTTCGGAATTTCGGTGAAACCTTTTGCTATTGCACTTGACATATCAAAAGCTTTTGATAGAGTCTGGCACAAATCCGTAATTTTCATACTTTGCTCACTCGGTTTTTATCCTTCTCTCTGTGCCTTCCTCTCTAATTTCCTTTCTGGCAAATTTATAGCTGCAGTTGTAGATGACCACTGTTCTTCTCCTAAAGCTATTAACAGTGGTGTTCCTCAGGGCTCTGTCATGTTACTCATTCTTTTCCTTTTATTTATCAATCATCTCTTAAGTCACACTTCCTTTCCTATCCAATCCTATGCCAATGATTCCACTCTTCACATTTCCACCCGCTTCACAAAGCGTCCCTCTCAACAGTCACTCCATGCTTCGCGCAGCATGGCTATGATGCAACTGACCTCTAATGTTTCTACTATCTCTTTCTACTCGTACTATCTCTCTGCTCTGTTCTCTGCTCTATGCTGTACCTCTAACCACGCAGGCTCTGTGATCGATTGTGTAGCGATGCTGCCTCGTCTTATATAAGATTAAGGCTATATCTTAAACTTTGAAATTAAGTAAATGACTTCATTACTTTACGTATATTTACAAAATTTATTTACAAAGCTTATTAACAAAAGTAATAAACCTAAAGAAGTTTTTTTTTTTTGCTTTTATTCACCGTAAATACTTAATTAACTTAATTTGTGTGCGTCCACCAGCGTCGACGTTAAACGTGATCCAAAGAAGCGTTCTCCTGGATTCCCATCACCCAAAGAGTGACGTTGTCGAGAGTCCTACGGATACAACTCCGTCTACAAATGAGGCGACCGCTCAGAGGATTCAATCCATCGTCAGTTCCTACATTCGAGCGGCAAACCCGCACAACATAGTCCTCTTACCAGTGTGACGGTTACACGTGTTTCGATCAAGTCCAAATAAAAGCGGTATTACAGTAAAAATCCTGCAGTTAATCAGTTTTAAACAGTGCCAATATTTGAGTGAATATATAGTGCACAGTGGTATTTTCTTTAAGTAGTAAAACTCGCGGCGTATATCAAAAACAAAAGTAAATAAAAACGAAGCGAATTGTTCTATACAGCATTTTTTCCCGAGTGTTTCTTTGTGAAGGAAATTAGATGCCCATTGCTAGGCTGAAATTCCTACAACTACCCCCGAATTATCCCCCACGGCCACACTCTCGAGCACTAATCAGTGAGAAGTATACAGCGTGCCACATCCCCATCCCCCGAAATAACGGGGAATACTTTTCCTCACTCAGTTTGAGTCAACCCCTACCCAATACCTCCCATCATACCCTTTTGAGTCAATTTTCTGCCCCAGCTGCTACATCCTATTAGTAACATGTTGATGGTAAATAAATTCCTGCAACTCTGTGGTTCCTGTAACAATGCAACAGATGAGATAAAGGCGATGAGATGCGATCTCTGCCAATCGCTTTTCGATTTCAAATGCCTGGAATGGGAAGATGAAGAAATCTCTCTCATAACGAACGCAAAGCAACTTAATGGGCTAAAGTTTTTCTGCGAAAACTGCATGACTGAAATAAACTCTCTTACGGTATTTAAAGCAGAAAGAGACTATGCGGAGAAAGTAAAAGAGGAAAGTGTGAATAAAGAACAGAGAAAAACAAGAAACGAAGAAAAGCGAAGTAGAAATAAATCAAAGACTGTCACACAAGATTGAAAACATACAGGCAACAGATAGCATAAAAGCAACAGACAGCATAAAGGCAAGAAGGACATTAGCACAAATAGCACAAATATGAAAAGACAAGCGTGCAATCAAGAAAACAGATTGAAACTGTCCCCCAATAAGGAGCCAAAAACAAAGGCCCCGAGGAAATATGGGAAGGAATTATATGCAAATATTATGTAAAAGATAATTGCAGATACAAGAGAGGACGATGTATATGTGAACATCCCCCAATATTGAATTGAATATTTTTTAATTGAATAACCTTTATTTATAATAAAATAAATACAGTGGTCTTACAATATTTACAAAGACATAAATAATTGTGAAGCTGAATTATCTATTTCATTTAATTTGGCCCTTAGGCTCTAGGCTTTACTGGGATCTTATTAAAAATAAAACATATAGTTATTATTCATTAATAATACATAAATCATGAATAAGAATTATTAATTAAGATATGTATTAATCTTAAATTATCATTATCGCTATAACACATGCAAGGTCATGAGTGAAGGTATTACATCATTGCCAGACAAAGAAATCAATATTATACATGAGTAATAAGAACTGAAGAATCACAAGTTATGTGTCTTTAATCCTAGATTACACACGAAAAATGAATGACCAGTAGTAATGTACATTAATCCTAGATTTTTATCTTATTAGTCCAGGCAATTTGTAGTTAGACCTGGGCAAAATTGCTTCAGAAGCTTTCTAAACTGTTTCCAGCTCAGGAACCATTGCCGAATAACATATCCAAAATCCGACAAAATTGGACCCCGGGAACACCCCCAAAAATGAAATTAAAAATGGCGGACTGGATGTTTCCTACGAAAAAAAAAATATATATACTTTACGCTTTTATTTATAGAGATACATTTGATGCTTTTTCTTTCAGTTGTAATGTTTTAAATAATTCAACAATATACAACACAACCAGTTATTACGCAAATATAATGTTATATAGCTTTTTACAGATTTTTATAATCAATAATACAACAATTATTTTTTTCAAGTTATGTTCATTACAGAAGAAGTGATATCTGGTCACAAACATACAGAAATTAATCCTCTTCATCACTATCATCGGATAGATTACCGGTACTTGGGTTGTTATCGCAACCACTGATTTGGCACTCGCCACAAGCGGCTGAACAGGCATTCCATTACGCTTGCATCCACATCTTGAAGTAGCACATTTCGTCTTGCAGGAGCAGCGGATCATGTTGAGTAGATAATTTGGAGCTGGTGGCTTGTCGCAGGCTGTAGGGTAGTAGGAATTATTCTTACATACCAACCCCACTGTTCTGCATCGATCTTCTCTTCTGTAGACTTCCAGATTAGTATTTGAAAGTATGTGCGAAAGCTGTGGTACTTTGTGGACGCATCGGTAGGTGGCAAACGTTCGGGTGTAACAAAAGATTTAGCTGTAGCTACCTTTTCAACTAACATTCGATGACGTAGTGCGTTAGTGGATTCAAGTGTTTTGCAGCCATACAACAGAAGCATTGCCTTTCTTCCAGCGGCTTCAATGTCAGAGTGTGGCAACAATCAGAACAGAATGTATTTGCAACTGAACGGAGTTCAGCCACCTTCATCAGTGTGTCGAATGCTTTGGCTTTACCGATCGAAAAAATTCTGGATGTGCTATCACAGCCCGTGAAAGCATGCACAAACAGGAGATACTTGCAGATGTCATTGCCTAACAATGATTGAATGCTGAGAATATCATACACAGGATTAGGAGATGGTCCCGTCTTATATCGCTGCGATAGTACAACTTGAAACCACTGTCCTTGGCATGGTACAGAAGGAGAATCAGCAAGTCGGTGTCTTCCCCTATTACTGTTGTAGTTGCATTTTCTGATGAGGAAACTGCTGCACGAACGATGTCCACATCAGCATCCCCATCTGCGTTGTGAACAGTACACCGTGCTTCTTCAACATCTCACCTACGAGGGAAATAAATGCTTGCTTGTTGTTTTCATTAGCCAAGAAGTGTTCCTTCTGGCCAACAAACTTCATGCTTGGACTGAGATTCACATTTCTGCTTGTCTTGGTGCTGCGTCTTCTGTGGGTCATGTCCTTGATCGTAGGAGAGCTACTGTAGCCACCAAAAACAATGATTGCTTTTCCATATGTTTTCAGAGTGAAATCGGCATATGAGTTGGCGATGCTGTCATATGTTTCATCTTGACGCCAGGAAACACGATGTAGTAGAGATCCACCATCCAATACGTACTGTTCTGTGCACTGAATTTCTTGAACTTCTTCCATGCGTAAAGTGTCAGTGTATTTGATTATTGCATGAGCTAGCTGAGACTTATCGGGTTTCCTCAAGATACTTCGTGATTCGAACAATGCAGGAGGATATGCACACAGTTCGTAACACATGACATCTTCAAGATTCATGTCTCCGCCAGTGGCAACAGTCATCATTCTCTGAAACAGTAGTGCAGGATCTACTTCTATATCTGAAGCATCAGTGATCACAACGGCAGAAGCAGATCCTAGTGTTTTCACTTTGTCAGATCTTTTGGCAGAATATGTAAAGGCTTTTTCCCAATCATTTTTACGACAATGTTCGTACCGATTGAATGCAATTGATGAACGTTAACTCCAGGATCAGCAGTTAGCCCTGTTACAATGTTGCAGAGACCCGAGGTAGAATGGAATGGGGATAAGGATTCCAGACGTTCAAGTACTTTCTTCATGTCATTACTGTCCCTGATTTGTCTACTTCCCCTCATTTCCTTGTGCTGTTCACTACTTTCCAACAAAACTCTGGTGTATTCCTGCATTGCTAAGTTATAAGTGGAACACAGAGGCATAGAAAAGAGCCACGTTGTCCTTTGGATGTCTGTAAATCCACTTCCGCGTGTCAGTCCGCCTCTGCTTTTCAGGAACGCATTAGTACTTGTTCTATCACCAGGTCTGTGCCGAGTCCGGCCCATAATCTGTCGCTTCTTCTTACCAAAACTTACCTTCCTGGAACATTTTGTTAACGGCTGGATTTTCAGAAGGCAAACTTAACATTTTCTGCAGGTACAGGTATATCGATTTCAGGTAATTGTGATGTCCGGCTGCTGCAATTATGGGGATGGTCTCCAGCATAGCTTGCAAGTGCAAATCCCACGAGCCGGTTCTGTCTGCTGTTATCAAGGAACGTGCAATGTTGATCATTCGCTGATATTCCAACCAGAGTTGACTTGTTTGCGAAGTAGATTGTAGGTCAGTTTTCTTCGCATCCAAAGTGGTAGCAATCTGAGACAATGCATTCGAAGATTCCACATCCTCAACTGATTGTTTGGCGGTCATAATATCGTCGAGCAGGTCACAAGCTTCCTTATGGTGGTCATGAGGAGTTCCATCTTCATTACGAGGGAAAACGTCTGCGACTAGTAAGGTACTAAGAGCTGCATCTACTATCATATGACCACGTATCGCTCTTGAAACAGCTTTTCCAGACATCATGTGTTGCACGGCATTTGGTCCGTATATTTCTTGAAGTACTTCAGACAATCCTGAACCATTCATAAGAGTACCGACTGCTCCCAAAAGATTCATCAGAGTGTGAAATGATCCCAGCAAATTTAAAACAATGTCCTGCAGGTCTCTCTGTTCATTGATGATTTGGGAAGCTTTCCAGAACAAAGGCTGATCAAAGGTAATAATGCATGGGACTTTTTGATCGCGTGCTATCTTGCTCAAATATAGTAATGTCGAAAATATGCAGGTCATGTCAGTTGGCGACATATCTATGATGGGAAGGAACGTGATCGACGCCACACCTGGATGTGAGACACTTGATCCACCGTGAATTGCCTGCATTGTTCCGGACCAACTTGGACCTGATCTTTCTGCTGAAGATATCTGCCAGAGAAGACTAAGTCGACTTATGGTGGCAGTGGGTACTGGAAGTTCGCGGAATGAGATGCCCTCAACATGCTTCTCGCGTGTCTATATTCCCTAATGTCAACGGTTGCAATCTTCTTAATGTCATTGTCACCAACATTACGCTGTGAATAGAAGGGTGGATCTTGATCTTCGGAGTTATTGCGGCAATCATACCCATTCCATGAAAGGTATTCTTCCCATCCAAAGTGCAGACATCATGATCGACGTTATCTGCTGCTAGAAGGACTGCAGTGTTTTCATCAACAGTAAAAGAGCCAGACCCACTTGCCAGCGCCGCGTTTCTTTCGAATCTTGTTACTTCTGCATACGACGAACAGTAACCCAGCTGATGGAGAACGTCAATAAGGTACCTTGACCTAAAGTTGTGGTGTAGCTGAACCGACAAACCGATCTGTAGTGGACATAGTAATCCTCTAGGACGGGTTGCTTGCATAATGCTCTGCCCAATTGCACCTATTTTTCTTGAAGCATCCTGTCCCGCAAATGCTTTTGATAATAGCAATTTCAGACTGTTGGGAATGTAATCAAGAGCACTTTCTGCAGTGATGTCATTTGGAGATGGATACACATCTTTCTAGGCGAGTCGACAGATTGATATCACTTCTGATTATTTTTGCAGCAGCTTCTACTAGGTAAATCTTCTGTAGCTCTATATCTATATCACATTCTTTCGACTTTTTGTGATAATCTATAAGAATTTCATTAGCTGTCTCTCGTAGTGTTACTACATCTGCCTTCCCACTTTCACCTGATATTATGATCTGACTCCGTAACGTTCTAAAAGCTTTCTCTTCATGTGCCTGCGTTCGTAGACAGAGCTCTGACTTCCTTGAAGATATTCCTCCATTTTGGAAATTAGGTCTCCAATCAACAGTTGTTCATCATCATTCTCTTCCAGGTAAGCACAGGTCTGAAGGAATGCTTGGTGTTGCTCTTCATTAGTTGGTCCCTTTCTTCGAATCATGATCGTCGGAGGAGTATGCGCGAGGAATGTTTTTTCCACTTCGAAAATTTACGCTGCAGGTGTGATGGTAGACACAATCTGCAGCAGGAAGATCACGAAGATAATACTCCAGACGGCCTTTTACATTAAACGACCATTCATCGCAGCGGCTTTCACAGCACCTTTTTATGGTTTCGGAGAACTCTGTAGTTCTTATTTTGACATGCTCTGATTTTGGTTTGTGTTTGGAAAAAAGTCCACAAAGGTATCACAAAACAAACAGTGAGTAGCACTGGAAAATGCGTATTCATGAAAACGAGCACTTTTCCTTGGTATTGCCTCGGCTGCGGTCTGTCGCTTCTTTATTTCAATGGTCTTTTTATCCGTAAACCTTTTCCTACATACAACGTGAACACTTATTCCAGCTGTTGCAACAACATCGCTTCCACGGCTGCGGCTGGATGCATTTATACCATCTGCTCCTTTTTGCGAGATGTGAACCACTTCCTGTCCGCTGTCCAATTTCTCCTTACAAATCACGCACAATTCTTCAGGGGTCTGCATTCTTGAAGGCGGACGCACACCGAGTCAGTCTGAAACAGAAAACACAAATTAATAAACTGTGTTGCAGTATTTAAAAGGAGTACATAATAACAGTTTTAAAGAAAATGACAAGCACAAATACGCAGATTTGATAGTGGGTAGTAGGAATAAAGAGTTGTATATAATATAAGTTTATAAAGATGTAGCAATGTCCATTCTCACATACACTCCATACAGTATATTTTATTTACATTACGTGACGTCATAGTTTAATACTAGCTGCCTAATACAATTTTTAGTGTCATATAGGTTAATTTAGAAACGAAAATGTGTTTTAAAACATTTTACTGATCAAGAAAAACGTCATAACTCTCTCTACAAAGCGAAATTAAAATTTATTGTATTTCGTAGGAAACTGCCAGTCCGCCATTTTGAATTTCATTTTGGGGTGTTCCCGGGGTCCAATTTTGTCGGATTTTGGATATGTTATTCTGCAGTGGTTCCTGAGCTGGAAACAGTTTAGAAAGCTTCTGAAGCAATTTTGCCCAGGTTGAAGCTATTTTTGCTCTAGATTGCCTGGACTATATCAGTATGCCATTATTAATCGAGCTCTGAACTTGGTTTTAAACGAATTTACATTCACAATATTTTTTATATCAACATTTAAATCATTCCATAGTTTTCAATCCAATGAAAATGGGTAATTTTTGAGATGAACACAATCTAAATTGAGGTATAACATGCTTTCATCTATTTCTGGTCTGATACTAGGTTTGCCAACTCCATGAAGTTTGAAAAAAAGGACAAGAACAGCAATTCCAATATACTGTCTACAAGGTTAGGGAAAGAAGTAAAATTCTATTTATAATTTATTACAATTTATACTGCATGCTTTTTTATTGCATATTTTCTTAAAGTAAATATTTTTATTGATATACAGATATTGACCCATTGAGTCATGCATTGACAAAATTTATGGTAACAATATTTATTTTTAAATTTATACTTTTCCGCTACACAGAACGTTAACATTTAAGTGAAGAAATGAATTTATAAAATGTTACTCGACTTAAGACTTTATAATTATTTCCTTTTAAACAAAAGTTTTGTTATAAAACTGTTGTTTGGAACAAGATTGTTATCAGAAAAGGACAAATGGCGTCCTTTCCGAACTCAAGAAAGGACAAGGACAAAAATCTACAAAAAAGGACGGTTGGCAACCCTATCTGATACGAGTGGATTGCTTGATGAGTTACAAAATATCTACAGTATTTACCCATTTAAGTTAATGATTTTGTTCTTACACTTGTAAATAAAAATAAAATGTGCCAGTTTGATTACATCATCAAGCTTTAGTAGTTTTAGTTTTAGCTCTTTAGATAATGCACTAGAGTGATCAAGGAACTCGGCATCAGATAATAACCTTATTGCTCTTTTTTGGATGACAAAGATACTGTTTGAAACGTTGTTAACGGAGTTTCCCCAAACAAGGGTGCAGTACGTTATATAAGGAAGAACAAGAGTATGATACAGGTTAATAAAACCTGTTTAGGGACGACATTTCTAAGTTTAAACATTATAACAACGCTCCTTAAAATCTTTTTCGCAATATAATTTACATGATCACTCCATTCCAAATTCTTATTGAGCACTACACCAAAAACCTTGCTACAGCACACTCCCGCACAATTTATTCTATAATAATAGTCATTGTAAATTCAGAAACAGATGCAGATTCCACCACCTGGATATTTGCAGAACTTACGCAAAATATGGAACCTGCAAATACGGGAAAAAATGCTACTATCAACATCTCCCGACGAACCAAAAGGACAAAGGAAAAGTTCGAAGGACAATAGGAATAATATGAAAAAAACATATGTACACAAATCGAGGACAAAATTTTTTCAACATCACAGACACAATACGGCTGCTAAATGTCGTACAATGCATGTAGTCGATACAACTGGAAACCCCCGAGCCAAACTGCTTTCCGACAAGAAGCTACCAGAACAAGAACAAGTAGGCGGAAACGGATCTCTCTCGGAGGACCATCGGGCAACTAAACAAGCAATACCGAAGGAAAACAAACTTGAAATGCACAAGGGGCAACGAAAAACAAAAAACATAAATATTGTCCTGGCTCATATTCAGGGAATAAAATCAAACCAATCACTCAACAAAATTTCGTACCTGAAAGGATTTATGCACGAAACAAGGACTGACATCGCATGCCTCACAGAAACTCATCTTAAAGATTGTCAAGGAAATTTTGAAAACTGCGAACATTGTAATGATAAGAAAGAAAAAAATATAGAGGGTTTCAACTTACAAATAGCTGATAGAACAGCGAGACGTAAAGGTGGGTGTGCTCAGTGATGAAGAACGTCTTAGGCGATACCGATACGCCGATACTTTCTAGATGTCTTAAGCGATACCAATACCGATACATGCATCGCCGGTACATTTTTATAATTATTTATTTAATATGTAGGTATTAGATATTGTTTATACTAGTAATTTGTACGCACTGTAAGTAAAATCAACGACATTTTAATGGGTTTTATAGATGTAAATAAAAACAATTGTTTTATTTAATGAAAGTATGTTTTAATTTTGTAGGATACATGAATGACTGAAAATATTACACTAACAATTAAAAGTAATTACTATTACCCTTCAAAAATACCAGCTGGCTAAACATCTGGTCAGACAGTCTATTCCTTTTTGGAGCGTGAATGTGACCAGCCAAACTAAACAACCGTTCTACAGGAGCAGAGGATGGTAGTGGTGTGTTATACTGTACTTCAGGAAGACCCGTAGAATTCCTGGGTACTGCCTCAGAGATTGGAGAGAATGACTTCCGTCACCCAGATACTGTAAAACTTCCATCTCAGTGGAATCTTGGGTTGCAGAGACATTAGTGGAAGCAGATTCATAACAGAAGAAATCATCTGCACTTCCGTCAGATGCAGCATCACTTAGTTGTTGCTGGGGGGTCTGCTCGCTGAGGCTCTTAACAGCATTAACCAACATTTCTTGAACCCTCTTTTTGACAATGTTAGTATTAAATTTGCCTTTTATTGCCATCCACTTTAACTTGAACAGAGGATTTGAAGACGATGCCAGTATTGCTGCTTTACACTCATGCGACGCATCAAGGCACAGAAACTTTTCAAACCGCTTAGTGAACCCTACTGTGACTGCATTGAGAAGTGGCTGACAATGACGCAATGCCTCCGAATTCAAACGCTCTAGCTTCTTCTCTGCAGCTAACAATGTTTCTATATTATGGTTAATTAATCTCAATAACACAAGTACAAACGTGTTTAAACGTTGCGCGCCGTACTGTGTGACGTGACCAGTAGAGTAGTACTGTCATTAAATAAATATTTAATAATATTATTATTTATGTATATTCATAAATATAACTCAGTAGTGTCATATTATAACATCTATTTAAATATTTAAAAATTCTTATTAATGTATGGATGTATCGAAGTATCGATTTTTTTCGATACATTTAAGAAAATTGACCGTAGCGATACCGATAAATCGATAGTTTTGTCAAGTAGCTAAAGCGATACCGATACCGATACAAAAGTATCGACCGATACGTATCGGCGATACATGTATCTAGATACTGCCCATCACTGGACCGTGTGCTATATATATATATATATATATATATATATATAATATATGGCCTACGGATCACCAATTTTGATGGCCTATCAAGTAGGCTTACTATAATTAATAAATTATATTGAAATGAATAATGAGGGGTCATCAGTCTGCCCAAACAAACAATATTTAATAAGGAGAGAGAAATTACTTTGTTGTTTTGTGTTTAATTAGCAAAATAAATGAGTTATTATTCACACTGATTAACAATTCTATGATATAACGGTATTTGTACTATATTACAAATGACTGACTATTAGCAATAAGAAATAGTTACACAGTATAATCGTGAAGTAAGTACAATGATGACAAATACTAATTTAGGTAGGCTAATGAGATATGTAGCAGTGAACACACAATAAGTAATTAAGCCAATAGTAACTGAGATAATGAAAGTACGACATGGTACAGTAAATGGATTAGGTCAGTAAAAATGAAATGCATAAAAGAGCAAATAAATAATCAGATACAAAATACGGTAAGATGGTTGAAACGCTAAAATAATTGAACAGGCCTACTATAGTCGTAATAGGCAAGTTAGTTTGCTGGTTGTTTGCATACACTTTTGGGCCTACTCGGTGAGGCAGAGTTTGTGGACTTTCCAGCTTTGAATCCTGAATAGTCTAGCGCGACGTAACAAAACAATGTAGGCCGAGTGGGGGCCTTACAAGAAATTTACCGACCTGCGATTTCGACGTGGATAACTCCGAAGACTGACAAGGGCCTACTGAAGGTTGACCATATTGCGTTTCGCCGTAGATAACTCCGAAAACTGACAAGGGCCTACTGAAGGTTGACCGTACTGCGTTCCGACGTAGATAACTCTGAAGACGGCAGGAGGATGTGTTGAAGACCCCTGATAGACTTGTTGAAAGGGCGCCGATCGAATTGTGGTGAATGATGATTGAAGCCAGTGCCAGAAGGATGACGCCGGTAGAGTGATGTTTGCTTCCAGCGAGATGAAATTTTAGGTCGCCTCAAATGTTGATTCGCTTCGTATATTGTTGAACTGTTGCTTGAAGGACTGAGGCTGGCTGTGGTCGAACAGCGCTACGTAAAAGGGAAGATTTACGAAGAGGAGTAACGAGCAGAGTGTGGGCGATTTTTAGTGAACTCTGGCTTATATAGGCTCGGAAGACACTAACTTTTCGTGGGCCTTTTTAGAAAAAGACAAGCACCCTTTTGTTTCTCTCTCCTTGAAAACCACGTGTGTTTTACGGTGTCTGATGATTCCCAAATGTTTGCGAACGGCGAGGAAAGGAATTTCTAGTCGGTCTCTACATACAGGGTGTTTCAGGAGGAAAGGTCAATACTTCGGGAGGTGATAGTATCGGTCATTGTGAGAAAAAAAAGTTCATATGAACATGTGTCTAATTCTGAATGGTTACGGATATTGAGATGTTTGAATCTGATGCGCGCGCAGCTCTTTCTTCCCCCGCAGTGGTCCCATTCAATGGCCACCAAGGTCTCCAGACCTCTCTCCGTTAGATTATTGTTTGTGGGGGTGGATGAAAAGTCAAGTTTACAAAAGAAAGGTGGATACACGAGACGAATTGCTCGCGCGCATTTTGAATGCTGCTCCTTGCATAAAGGAACGTCAAGATCAACTCAGACGAACAACACGCGATATTCGCACACGAGTTGCAAAGTGCATTGAGGTTGACGGTGAGATTTTCGAAAACGTATTGTAAACTGTAACAAATTTGTCATTTCTCTATCTGATACCATTCAAAATGCCAATGTTTAAACATTAAATGTTAGAAACAGTAATTGGTTTCTCTGTCTTGATTACCATTAACAATGCTTTTGTATTTGTAGATTCAAACAGCTCTATCTCCGTAACCATTCAGAATTAGACACATGTTCATATGAACTTTTTTCCTCACAATGACCAATACTATCACCTCCCGAAGTATTGACCTTTCCTCCTGAAACACCCTGTATATGTACATGAAGGTCATATGACAGAGCCAGTAATAAATAAATCAAACAGCTTTATGGAATTCCTAGCAGTGAAAATAGAAAAACTAAACGTGATACTGATAGTCATCTATTGACCTCCAAACACTGCAATCGAAAAAATCAGATGCCATTCATGATATTAGAAACCTAATAAAGTCCATAAACCCTCCATCCCAACATTATTTTTCCATTTATAAAATACAAAAAGGTGGATAGGAGTGTATATATATATATATATATATATATATATATATCGTAAAGAACGACGCTTGTATAGGAGAACATTCCGCGCAAGATGAGAAGAGAGAACGAACAAATGAAAAAATGAGGTAACCACCCGGGATCTTCCGATTGCCGGTCAGATATGATAACCATTACACCACGGGCCTCACTCGAACAAATGCCGTAATTCTTCTACATACGCGCAGAAACCAATGCCCCAAGGGGGCACCTCCCGCAAAGAACACGCAGTATAAATAACGTAAAGAACGACGCTTGTATAGGAGAACAATCCGCGCAAGATGAGAAGAGAGAACGAACAAATGAAAAAATGAGGTAACCACCCGGGAATCGAACCCGGGAACTTCCGATTGCCGGTCAGATATGATAACCATTACACCACGGGCCTCACTCGAACAAATGCCGTAATTCTTCTACATACGCGCAGAAACCAATGCCCCAAGGGGGCACCTCCCGCATGCCGTATCTATATATACATTTCAACTGCAAAGAACACGCAGTATAAATAACGTAAAGAACGACGCTTGTATAGGAGAACATTCTGCGCAAGATGAGAAGAGAGAATGTTCTCCTATACAAGCGTCGTTCTTTACGTTATTTATACTGCGTGTTCTTTGCAGTTGAAATGTATATATAGATACGGCATGCGGGAGGTGCCCCCTTGGGGCATTGGTTTCTGCGCGTATGTAGAAGAATTACGGCATTTGTTCGAGTGAGGCCCGTGGTGTAATGGTTATCATATCTGACCGGCAATCGGAAGATCCCGGGTTCGATTCCCGGGTGGTTACCTCATTTTTTCATTTGTTCGTTCTCTCTTCTCATCTTGCGCGGTATGTTCTCCTATACAAGCGTCGTTCTTTACGTTATTTATACTGCGTGTTAGTAGTATAGCCGCAAAAGGGGAGAGTGCAAGAATGTTGCAGGTTATTATGTAATGTTGCAAAGGGGCGGGGTTGTTGCAAAGGGGATGGGGGTTGTTGCAAAAAGGGGGTTGTTGCAAAGGGGGTGGGGGGGACTTGGAGGCGGCGTTATCCCCCAAGAGAAAGGAGGAGGAGAGAAAGGAGGAGAGGTGTTCACCTGGCAGGAGCCAAGTGCACATTAACACTTCAGCCGAGTTGGCGTTGTTTTATAGGCTCCTAATCAGCCAGTTGGCGTAAATGGCTTGAGTTGCCAGATACCGCGATACCATTGTATACATTATTATAGACTCCTAATCAGCCAGTTGGCTGTAAATGGTTGTCAGATACCTCTTTTTAGCAGTATTATTGTATACATTATTATTATATACGTCTAATCAGCCAAGGGGGGAGAGGTACACATGCAGGAGATACACATGCAGGAGGTACACACACATACGCACACATGCAGGAGGTACACATGCAGTAGTTACACATGCAGGAGAGAGAGAGACGCCTGTAGGAGAGAGAGAGAGAGAGAGCTGAAGGAGGGAGAGAGACGCCTGTAGGAGAGAGAGAGAGACGCCTGAAGGAGAGAGAGAGAGAAACTAGTTGCCTTTAAGGCATATTATTTTCGTTTTCCTAACCTAAGAGGCCACTAAGGGGTTTACCAAAGGGCCAAAAAAAGAAGGACCAGAGGTCCTTGCTCGGCTGGAGCCGAGCTGGGAATGAGTCTTCACCAGCTTCTCGATCTTTTATAAGCCTCTATTCTGGCTGAGTTGCCAGATCACGCCTTGTATTGGGGTGCTGAGTTGCCAGATCGCACCATGTATTCTAATAAGCATTGTGTACCACAATATGGTAGATGAATTAAATAATTACACACTTAATTGAAATATAGATGTATATAGTGTTTTACAATAGATGTATATAGTGGATTATATGCAAAATATAACATTAACTTGAGCTTCCTTGAAGTTGAACTTATCGAAACAAATAACGTAGTTATCCATAATTCAACCAACCATAGAAAACAGAATTATAGAAATATATATATATATATCAATATATATATGAAAATTATTTCACGAAAGTAACACGTGAAAAATATTTATGATGAATAAAACCACGAAGGAAAGGAAACAAAATGGTGCTCAAGCGCTTTCGTCTAATGACATCCTCAGGAACACTGAAGTACATAAAAAGGTTACAGCTTATATATAGGTTACAGAAAGAAAAAAAAAAGAAAAAATAAATAACATACATACACACACACATATATATATATATATACACATACATATCTATATATACAAATACATACATACATACATACATACATATATATGCAATAAACAGAGAAGTAAAAATAAAAAATAAAAAATTAAAACCTTAAAGGATTACCAGTGAGGCGTACAGATTTGTAAGGAAAAATATCGATTTTTAGCACAAGATCAAATGGATTATAAAAATACAAATTTATACTGGAACTCTGCCCGGGTTTTAACACACTGCTGCCTATGGTCAGGTTTCGATATATATAAAAAAAATAAAATAAAATGCAAATTAAAAGTTAATAAAGTAGCAGACAAGTTTACCAAAGATTTAATGTTTTACCCTTCTTATCTAAATCTTTTTAAAGGAATTCAAAATAACAGGATCGAGTTGAAAAAGACCTTTGCTTATGTTGAAGTTATTTGAAAGTTGGATAATGGCAGACTCAAGAATATTTCTATTAACAATGTTGCTTGAATGGAATAAAACTGAAGCATTATTCCAATCAATACAGTGGGCTAACTCTGACAAATGGACAAAAAGGGCACTGGACAACTGTCCTGTTCTAACGGAATATTGATGCTGTTTTTATACGTGTGTGCAAATCCTTTCCCGTCTGACCTATGTAAAAGGAATCACATTGTTTACAACCAATTTTATAGATAATGCCTGAATTAATTATTGGTAGGGCTATTTTTTACTATGATATTTTTCACAATATTGTTATATGAAAATACTACATTAATATCCAAAAGTTTAAGTACATTAGCAATGCCTAAAAAGCCCGGGAAAAATGGAAGTACTAAAATATTTTTTGACAAAGTACGAGTGTTAATATTGACACGATAGAAAGTTCGTTTTGCCTTGTTGAGACAAGATTCCATAAACGCAGATGGATAACACAAATCACTTCCAATACCGTTGATTTTTTCCAATTCGGCATCGATGTATTCCGGACTGGCGATCCTAAGGGCGCGGAGAAACATCGATGAAAATATGGCCTTCTTAGTGGGGGATCATGTCCCGAGTAAAAGTGTACGTAGGACAAATTGTTTGTCGTTTTCGGATAGATACTAAACTTAAAACCTGGGCTTTCCCTATGTACACGCACATCCAAAAATGGGATTGAATTGTCTTGCTCCACTTCTAAGTAAATTAATGAGGGGACTTGATCATTTAACTGAAGGAGGAAGCTATCCAGGTCACGATTCATGGGCCAGATACACAAAATATCGTCGACGTACCGCAACCAAGGGATGCCAACCCCCAGGATTCTCAGAATATAGGTAATTTCGAAAAACTCCATATAAATATTGGAGAGGAGGGGCGATAAGGGTTGCCATAGCCATACCCAAAAACTTGTTGATAATACTCGTATTGAAAGTGAATTTACAGTCTTTGATGCAAAGCTTAATGAGTTCCAAAACAATGTGTGAAGGTAGTGGCAGGTCATACTTATGTAATTCTTGGGAGAGAAAGTCAAAGCATATCGTCAATCGGCACTTTTGTAAACAATGAACAAACATCAAAACTGATCAATTATCGTTAGTTTCAGTACGTGCATTATTCAATTTTTCCGTAAGATCCATGGAATTTTTTTACATGTGAATCAGAGATAGTTCCGAGAATGGGGGACAAGACTTGACAAGCCATTTGGAGAGTTTATAAGTAATAGAGCCCACCGAGCTAATAATTAACACTCGTACTTTGTCAAAAAATATTTTAGTACTTCCATTTTTCCGGGCTTTTTAGGCATTGCTAATGTACTTAAACTTTTGGATATTAATGTAGTATTTTCATATAACAATATTGTGAAAAATACATAGTAAAAAATAGCCCTACCAATAATTAATTCAGGCATTATCTATAAAAATTGGTTGTAAACAATGTGATTCCTTTTACATAGGTCAGACGGGAAAGGATTTGCACACACGTATAAAACAGCATCAATTCCGTTAGAACAGGACAGTTGTCCAGTGCCCTTTTTGTCCATTTGTCAGAGTTAGCCCACTGTATTGATTGAATAATGCTTCAGTTTTATCCATTCAAGCAACATTGTTAATAGAAATATTCTTGAGTCTGCCATATCCAAACTTTCAAATAACTTCAACATAAGCAAAGGTCTTTTTCAACTCGATCCTGTTATTTGAATTCCTTTAAAACAGATTTAGATAAGAAGGGTAAAACATTAAATCTTGGTAAACTTGTCTGCTACTTTATTAACTTTTAATTTGCATTTTATTTTATTTTTTTTATATATATCGAAACCTGACCATAGGCAGCAGTGTGTTAAAACCCGGGCAGAGTTCCAGTATAAATTTGTATTTTATAATCCATTTGATCTTGTGCTAAAAATCGATATTTTTCCTTACAAATCTGTACGCCTCACTGGTAATCCTTTAAGGTTTTAATTTTTTATTTTTTATTTTACTTCGCTGTTATATGCATATATATGTATGTATGTATGTATGTATGTATGTATGTATTTGTATATATAGATATGTATGTATATATATATATATGGTGTGTGTGTATGTATGTTATTTATTTTTATTTTTTTTTTCTGTAACCTATATATAGGCTGTAACCTTTTATGTACTTCAGTGTTCCTGAGGATGTCATTAGACGAAAGCGCTTGAGCACCATTTTGTGTTTCCTTTCCTTCGTGGTTTATTCATATTATATATATATATATATATATATATATTATGAAAATCATACCAAGCGTATATTATTTTAAACTATACGTAAACCACAATATATATTTATATAGTTAATCAGTTGGAAGAATCAAACATATAAAATAACAGTATGTTTATATAGATAATCAATTGGAAGATTCAAAGACGGAACAAATAACGTAGTTATCCAACCAACCATAGAAAACAGAATTATAGAAATATATATATATATATATATATATATATATTATGAAAATCATACCAAAACGTATATTTTTTAAACTATACGTAAACCACAATATATATTTATATAGTTAATCAGTTGGAAGAATCAAACATATAAAATAACAGTATGTTATATAGATAATCAATTGGAAGATTCAAAGACGGAACAAATAACGTAGTTATCCAACCAACCATAGAAAACAGAATTATAGAACGATGCAATTCGAAACACATGAGCCTCATCCCCTGCGAAGAAAATTGAAAAACGAAATTAAAGAACGAAGAAAGTTGGAAATAACCAAAAAAATTATCTAAGCTGCATCAATATGTATACGTTGCAGTATTCGCTTGAAGAAAGGAGAGGTTGCAAACTCTACTTGAATAAATGTAATTACCTAAACTGCACGCGAAGGAGTTTAAATAGATCCAGCAAATAAAGCCTTTGAACAATGATTTCATGTTTCAGAAAGATATTATCATAAGACTACATCAATATTTACTATAAATACGAGTATATTTAATATTCTTCATTAACAAAAGCTTTAAAACCAGATCTCTAAAATATTTTCATGATTTCGCGATACAATTCGAAACACATGAGCTTCATCCCTGCGAAGAAAATTGAAAAACGAAATTTAAAGAAACGAAGAAAGTTGGAAATACCAAAACATAATCCGATAGAGGAAAGGATTTCCGAGAATCTGCCCAACTCGGTCGACCATATTTTACCTTTCTACGAGTCAAATCAAACAAAACCTCACCTCACTCCTTGTTTTCAGCATTCATTCATTTCACGTGTTTTATTGTGAATTTCATCCCATATATATATATATATATATATATATATACCCTTTGGATAACCTTTGGTTAGCTTCCGCCCGAATTGTTCATTCTGACGAAGGTCAAGCTTTCCACTCCACCTTAGACCTACAGTTTAACGTGGAACCATCAACAGCCCAGCGTCTTAACCACTAGGACACATAGGGTACCCATTTATCTGCCAACCACTCTTTTATTATGTGTAATGACCACCTTAGACCTACAGTTTAACGTGGAACCATCAACAGCCCCAGCGTCTTAACCACTAGGACACGTAGGGCACCCATTTATCTGCCAACCACTTTCTTTTATTATGTGTAATGACCACCTTAGACCTACAGTTTAACGTGGAACCATCAACAGCCCAGCGTCTTAACCACTAGGACACATAGGGTACCCATTTATCTGCCAACCACTTTCTTTTATTATGTGGAATGACCACCTTAGACCTACAGTTTAACTCCGAACCATCAACAGCCCGCGTCTTAACCACTAGGACACGTAGGGTGCCCATTTATCTGCCAACCACTTATTTTATTATGTGTAATGACCACCTTAGACCTACAGTTTAACGTTGAAACCGAATGTTATTTTTAAAATATAATTATGATATATTTCTTTATACCCTCTCGATTACATTAGTGACTAATGATGCGGGAAATTGAGTAAATGGAAATATTATTTTCTCGAAAACTATGGGTGATAGAAAACTTCTGAAAACATATTTGGATAACTATCAAAAGTTCGATACGAATCACCAAATAATTTTCAAAGGAGAATAAGAGCATTAATTCTATAGTGAAAATATAAAGATGCAATTACTCGTCCGTACCCGTTATAGCGGAATGGTACACGTCATAGCTCCACCCAGCTACATCGGCAGCCAATCACGACGAACACCTGGTCTTTTGGGCGGAGCTTGGCGAATGTGCATATAAAAGGGGATATTTTCAGTTGGGAGTAACAGTAGCTATTTTCGCATCAGTGAATAATCATTCCTCAACCATGGACCTGTACGTCTCCCCAGATTTGTATGAAGAAAGTGATACTGCAGCATTAACCGCAATTAGTCTTTCAATGCGATTGATTGTGGCGAATTATTTTCGACGCAAACCGTAGAAGATATTTGCAGTGACGCTCCTTACAATCCGACGCAAGGGACTACCATAGAAATGTAAGTGTCCATAATTCGATTTTATATATATATGGAGAGTTGTAGTATTTCGTCAAATAGATACTAGTCAAAAATGTCAATCAATGTTATTTCCCCATCATGCTAAAATCGAAATTGGTAATCGAACCAAAGATATCTTCACATAATGGGGATCTGTCTGTATACTCTGATATGTTTTAAAAGCATTATTCCTTTAAGGTCCGATGAGGATTTGACACGTGTTATACAATCTTTTGAAGAACCTCGGAATATGGATGATATACTGATCAGTCAGCAGTGTCACACATCCTCACCATGGACCTGTACGTCTCCCCAGACTTGTATGAAGAACGTGATACTGCAGCATTAACCACAATTAGTCTTTTCAATGCGATTGATTGTGGCGAATTATTATTTCAACGCAAACCGTAGAAGATATTTGCAGTGACGCTCCTTACAACCGACGCAAGGGACTACCATAGAAATGTAAGTGTCTATAATTAGAATTTTATATATATATGGAGAGTTGTAGTATCTCGTCAAATAGATACTCGCCAAAAATGTCAATCAGTGTTATTTCCCCATTATGCTAAAATCGAAATTTTTATGGCGTTCACTCCTCGAACCAAAGATATCTTCACATAATGGGGATCTGTCTGTCTGTATACTCTGTATATGTTTTAAAAGCATTATTCCTTTAAGGTCCGATGAGGATTTGACACGAGTTATACAATCTTTTGAAGAATCTCGGAATAGGGAGGGTATACTGATCAGTCAACAATGTCACACCGAAATAATGTAAGTGTTTTTCGATCTTTTTGGGATAAGAAGACACAAATATTTTCATAAATTTATTAAATGAAAGAAATCAGTACAATAAACGAATATACCGTTACAAATATACGAACAAAAACATTATAATATACAACGAGTACGTACAATTGGAAAACGGTTTTTTATCTGTCTGCATACCATTTCATCGTTTCGGTGAGTGTGACACGGGTCAAATAAATTTAAAAATTTATAAATTCTTTATCATTTGACATATGCATGAGAAATGAGACACAGTACATTCCGCAAACATTAGTAAAATATCCCTGCATACGAAATGGGTTCCATACAACTTCGGGAATATGTAACTGAGCGAGAAATTTATAATAATAGGGTCACTCCAGGGTTAGTACCGAGTGAATCAAAATAGTACAGGCGCTGTCTATTTTTAAAATAGACAGCGATCCAGTGAATCCCTTCATTACCGATGATGTCTGTGTTCACAATAAGACTACCGCATTCTCGCGTACTGGCAAACTCAATGTTTCATTCTTCGCAAACACGCCGATAAATTTGGAACGTGTGACTCGCTCCATTACTTTCTGAAGTGTATTAGCATCCATTTTAAAAGTCAGTGATAACACTTCTAAATCTATCTACTTCTATTAGGGCTTGCGATTCGAGATATACTAGTACACTAATAGGAGCGTCTATAGGCTTGGCGAATTCCAGCCGCACTGAGATGTTACCGCTCTGCTGTGGTGTTAAATGGGTATTTACGCTAGCAGATAAGTCAGGTGTAATGTCAAACGGATAAAGGTTAAGTTGATCAATGAATTCTTCCTGCGTTACCCCATTACCAAGCTCATCACAATCACCTGCAATATGGGTCAGATTACTATAGGCTCTGGCACAAAGAGGTAACACAGCGTCTGATGAATAGTCCGTACCCATTGTTCCACCCAAGCAGTGCCATTAACGTATAGAGTTATATTTTTAAGTCCGAAATTCTCGAATTTAAAGGCACTCTTTTTATATTTTCCATTCACCGAAGCGTGTCCTGCATGCCGATTAATATCCTTTTAGGAAGATTTCCCAGGGCAATGTTTTCTATCTGCTTCGATGCCAACCCTGCAGGAACCGTATATAGTTTGATCTGCACTCTGTTAATAGGATATTTCACTGTAGCGTTTAGTAAATTTTTCTCAATTTCTAGTTGTTTTGGTGAACTTAATTTCACTCGCCGTACGCGGAGGTATGTGTCCATAATGTGAACCACAACGGACTTTGCACCCTCTTCTTGATTCGCATCCAGATTTAAGCAGATCTCGGGACTCGTGCGGGTGAGCTTTATTTTCATATCCACCCCGTTCACAAGCAACTTCTCCTGGAAAGTGAAATCTGTGTGCAACCGTCCAAAACACTCGTATATTTTCTTTTTAGAATTTTTAAATTTGTCCTTTATACTATTTTCATCTTTAGTTTGATAATATCCCTCCGCACTTAAAAAGGTAGCCTTCGCTTCTTTGGAAAAGTTGAGGACATTTTCCAAATAGGCTCGTAGATGATAGTACCCCGTGCTGCCGATATGTTGGTCTGATTTAAATATACGTCACACTGGTTGAATATGGCGTGCAGAAAGTTTGTTTCAGGGTATACAGCATATTTGTCATCGCAGGCCGTTCCATCAGAATGGGCTATACGTAGCTTAGCGTACATGTGCACACAGCTTGGATCAAAAAAGTAAGGACCTGAGCTGGGTATCACGAATTCTATAGGTGCACTCGGTGAACTAATTGTGTTTAAAGGGTTAATTGTAATAAAGTCACTGTGCTCAATAGAAACTTGGGTTGGCGGGAGCTCAAAAAGGACAGCTCCGATTACAGCATTGTGAACTACATGGGTGGATGAAGCGTGCCATGGCGAAATAGTGACTCCTCTCTCGACAAGTGGTAAACAAACTATGATTCATGAGATCAATATCCTTAGCTTATATCAGTCAAAAAAGTGGTCAACCATAGGTTTCATTCGCTTACAGCATTTCTTTTTTGATAGCCTTTTACGTTTAATACCACGTGAGCCCTTCTTCTTCCGGGGAGCCCTCTCTTCTTCCCGCCACCACGCATTTTTCTCTTTGCATCTTTGATGATTTCGTTCCGTGTACGCTTTAAATGTTTTTTTAGAGCTTCTTTAGGTTTAGCCCGGCCAATATGTCTTCTGCAGTGTTAAGGCCTGATTGTAGCGCTTTCCTTCCAAGGTATCTGGCACCCCTCTTCAGCAAAGGAACAGCCGTACGTAGTATGGATGAAAAAATGGATCCAAGTCCACTACCGCGCTGGTATCGCATCCTCGATAGACGGTGAAAGGCTTTCTATCCATTATAACTCAGTGCGTCGAAAGTGTAGCTTCACTGTTAAGCTCCCGTTACCGAATGGGAAGTTTTCGCCCTCAATCGTTTTATATATATTGTGATTGGTTATTAAATTAGTTGCGACATTCACATAATGGGGCTGTCATATGTAATACTCAAACTCCTTCCTCTATGGTTGGGGATGTGAGCAATGCGCAGCAGGCGTGCCTGGGTATCCCCAACAAACTGGTGCTCCACTATATTACTGTAATATAGCACATGTCTGGGGACCTTTCAGCCAATTTCTCCATCTTCAATTGATACATTAATCTGGACAAGTTATACTGTGTCTCGTGAAATGTGTCTCTTTGGAAGGCTGCGCTATATCGGCGTTGGTTAGAATTTTGAACTTTCTATGTTCTTTAAGACGTCTGTTAGTCTTTGATTTTAGGATTAGTGTATGTGCAGGGTTGTTTACGATTTCATATACTAAATCATTCGTAAGGTTTGAGTTTCTTAACTCACGTTTAAGCCTCTCACAACATCCTCGGCCGAACCATATTGACCCGGCCCTAGTCTACTTCTGTACTGTAATACCGTGTAATCTTAGTCCGAGCGATGCGCATAGTTTCATCCATAGCTACCCAGCTTTTTCACAATCGTCAATGTCTCTAAGAATCGTAAAAAACGGTTTCTTTATGTTCAATATTTAAAAAGACGGTGTCCAGCTGAATTTCGCATATCCCACCTCATACGAATCACGACCCAATTCAATGTGCCCATGGAGTTCTGTTACAAAGTTGGCTAGCGTGTTGTTAGGGTGTACAGACAGGGACGAGGAGGACGGGAGTGTGACGTAGAAATGGTTAGGAGCCATGTTGCATACTATTTAAGCTTCATTATTGCATCAGCTTTTATATAGGTGTTGAAGCTTTCTGGGTACCCTAGCCATTTCACCAGGTACATTTTTCTCCTTCTGAACCTTTGCTTCCTAAAATTTTCTCAATTTTAAACACATTTTTTCTAAATTAAACGCAACTTTCTGCAATTCCTCGCGGTAAAAGCCTCCTGAGATTTCTTCCCCATTCAAATCTTCAATGTAATACATCATCATCCACCTTTAGGTCTCACAGCCTAACTTTAAAAATCTCGCGTGTCCATCCTTGCTCAAAACCCTTTGCGAATTTATTCCCCGAACGCGACAGCCTTACATAATCATTGATTTTGAAGCGCGCAGAGTGTGGTGGGGTGGTGGTGGTGATCCATCTCTTCTCGGGAGCATACCTCTTTCTAAAACTTCGTTAGGTGTTGCCCCAATCGTGCGATGGTGTGAGCGGTTGTAGGATGATGCCAATGATTCCAGAATGTCTAGAAATCTGTATGTGTTTTATGTGTAAAATAAAGGTGTATGCGTTCCTTTATGGTGCGCTGAACTCTTTCAGCTAAAGAACCTTTATGTATAGAATTGGTTGTGTAATAGCTGATATTAAACTCTGTCAACATATTCTGAAAAGCACGGCCTAAAAACTCCTTCCCCATATCCGTACAAAATAGCCAGAACCCTGTTTTATTTTAACATTAGCGTTTTGGTGGCTTTAGCAACTGTTTCAGGTGATTTATTTTTCAGAGGAACTAGCCACAGATATCTAGAGAATACGTCTATTATGAATAGAATGTAGCGGTAACCATCGTTATACACAGAATATCTTTGCATGTCTGTTAAATCTGCTTGCCAAATAGAATCAATCGAGGAAGCCGTTGTCTTGGCTTTTTTAAACCTTTTTCTCACAGGCTTATGAAGCGTATAAGCGTCCTGCTCCCTCAAAAATCTTTCAACATCTTTTTTTCCTATCCGTAAACACTTCTGTACAGTTATCTACGCCGCCGTAAGAGGATGGGGTAGAAATGTCATAATAGCGTTTAGTTAATACGTTAGCCATTTGCGTATTTTAGAGGCAGTGGGGAGGGTTGGTTTAACCTCTTCTTGCTCCTCTTCAAAGGTGTTACCGCCGGGGGTGACGGCGCCTTCAATTGTGTCACAGGCGTTGCATGTTCCAAGTCTTTTAACCTGTTCAGATTTCCTATAACGTTTTAGGGACATTTATTTGTTGTAGTCTTGCTTTAATATGCTTCCATCCTGATGGTGATGGCCTATCCCACTTTCTCACCAGATCATGGACAATGTCTACGATATTCGATCCCTGTACCTTTGATCCTTCCACAATGATCTCCCCTGTATCGGTCCATTGTATGGCGGGATCCTCATTCAATAGATTATAAAGACTTAAGCCTTACTCCTCAATGTAAGTGGGAGGGTATTTTTTAATACATGTTCGATATGTTGTGTGGCTAATCTTTTTGGTTGGTCAGCTGTGTCGCCGGGTACAGATCCTATGTCGCCATCGTCCCCCGTGCTGTGCCTAATAACCACAGGAATCTCTGTAGGGCTCTTATAATTTTCGTACTCGTGAAGAAATTTCTGCAGAGCTTCTTGGTATAAGATTCTTTTCTCATCAGGTGTTTTTCACTGTTTAATAGGGCTAACAATTCGCTTTCCATTCTTTTAAGTCTGCTTTTACGGGGATCTAGATACGTGTCTGGATTCCTTTGTAGTGAGGCGTACACCTCGTGGGGAATCACTACCACTTTCTTCATTATATTAATCTAGTCAGTAAAGGACCCAAAACTGAAAATAAATGGGGAGAAATGACCCTCCTGTTTGTACAATAATTCGTTTTTTCTTCGCTACAGTTTGGCTTTTACGAGCGAGTGCACGTATTATGTTCTTGTAGCTGCGTAGGCGAGCCTTCTGATGGGTTTTCATTGATACATTGCAATTTATAACGTTAAGACAGATTTCACAGATGCATTTTAAAAAGTCGGCATCGATATTTTTAATAAACATCTGCTGCATTGCCCGAGGCAGTCGATGATAGATTTTTATTAATTCACGGTATTTCTTTAGTCTCTTTGTCATTCTGGAATATACACCGTTTCAGGCTCGTTTGGAAATATATTCGTTCGCAGAAGCACTCTAAACGTGTTTTGCGTATTTAACGACACATCGCGCATGTATCTATTTTTGAAAAATAGATTCTGATTGATGAAGAACACGCTTATGTTAAGATGGTGGGAGAATACTGTAAATGTCTCGGCAAACGTTTTATCCATCTCCAACATGAGATCGTCAATTACAATGATTGTATGTTCATTTCCCTTTAACGAATTAACGTCATATACGCCTTTGTGGAACAAAATATCATCTTGGTACTCGTTGAACACTGATTGATACGTCGAATAGCACCATATAACTTTATGCACAAATTTCGAGAACATCTCCCTTTTCTTTAATGATTTTAAGCATAAACACAGTTTTACCACATCCTGTAGGTCCAGATATAATACATGTGGATGGGCTCGTGAATCTGAATTTTTCTACAGAGTCCATTTCTAACACGTCACACTCCTAAGTGAGTCATTTACAAAATATTACAAATTTTGAGTGCTGATCCTTATATTTCTTCTCCCACAGAACCGTGAATGACGATGAGGTAGAGCAGCCCATCATTACGGATGACCTCGACGACAGTGTAGTTGTGATCTCCTCCCCTGAACCCTCACCAGCGATACCGGTAACACGTCCAAAGCGGAGGTATGAGATCCCACGTCAGGTATAAAGCGACCGAAATACGCGTCTGTTGCAGCGGTAATAGATCCCCAACCCTCAACCTCTTACGCAACAACACCCCCAGCAGCACCTAATATATCCCCTTATTCATCCGCCGCCCCCCGTTCTGTTAAGTCTACAATAATAGAGCCCCAACCATCCTACGCAACAGGGCCCCCATCAGCAGCACGCTAATATATCCACTAATTCATCCGCCCCCCGTTCTGTTGAGGATGGTATAACGCTGGAATTGGTGCGATCCGCAGCCCCCACCCCAGCCTTGACTAGAAATCGGTATAGAGTCAGGGTCGACCCTAGAGTCATGTATAGCATGGAATTGAGCGCGGACTACGCCGGGTTGTAGAGCTATTATAGAGTTTGCTCTTCAGAATCGTGACGAGCGTGAAGTCAGGACGAGTCTGTCCTTTGGATTCGGGTCAGATGACGGTGATGTAGACGATTATTGGGTGATAGTGCCATTTAGACGTTTGGCGGCTGAAGATGTAGAATATATATTAGGGCGTATAATGCAAGCCGCCCAAAGTAGTATAGCCTTCAATATGGACAACTTCACGGTAAATATTGACCATGTATACCGTGTTGCGGGTCATAGTGCCATACCGTATACTCTTAACTTCAATTCTCAAGCTATTTATAGACGGCATATAAACGTCGATCGTGGTTGCGGCTTTATAGCAGTACTCTTAGCACGTATGTTTACTGTACAAAATACACGAACTCAAAAAATTTGGTTGCCTACAGTCGTGGAGCGTGCCCGTAAACTAGCTGTAGACTGTGAACTTGAATTTGACTGTAATATGGGTCCTGAAGAGCTGAGAAGGGTAGAACAGGAAATGAATGTCCGCATAGTTGTGTTTGGGTTGGATGATCGTCGTAGGACTGTGTATGTTTTTAAAAGCTGTGTGAGAGATCGTACAAGGCCCCTACTTATTTTAGGATTGTCAGGGACAACGTATCTCCCCATCCGTAATATAAGGTGGCTTTACGCGAGTTATGACAAAAGTCGAAAATATGGGAGACATCATGATTTGTGTAAGGGGTGCCTCGAGTTTGCGGATGATATAGTGAGACATTGTAAAGAATGTCACATGGTATGTGAGCAGTGTAAAAGCACCAAATGTGAAAGCCGTGTAGTTGAAGCTGAGAAGAGAGACTGTGATGTGTGTAGACGCACATTTTTCAATAATAGCTGTTTTGATTTCCATAAATCAATTGGCACGTGCAGGAAAATGAGAATCTGTGAATGTGGTATGTTTCACACAATGGATAATTGGGGAAAATTTAAGCACAAGTGTGACGTAATTCACTGTCCTACATGCCAGGAGGAATATAAGGCGGATGGAGTAAAGCATGTATGTTATATGAAAGATGCTAAGCCTAAAAATAACCCTTGTATAACTGTATACTACGATATAGAAACATATACGAACGCTGAAACCAAAGAGGTAATTCCACATTTACTTGTGAGCCAGACTATCTGTGATGAGTGTATGGATATCGAATGTGACGAGTGCCCCAAATGTGGTAAACGGACAAACGTTTTTAAAACGAATGTCAGCGATAGTCCTGTGAAACTATTTGTGTCCTATATTGTCAAGTTAGCCGACAAGTTCAAAAAAAATGACTGTGTATATTCTCGCCCATAACGGGGCAAAGTTTGACACGCAGTTCCTTTATAAGGAGTTGCTTGAACACGAATCCTCTGAGATATTTACAGGTGATCCATTGAAAAGAGGCAACAAATTAATACAGATGCAGATAAGAGGCAATGTACAATTTAAAGATACTTTATTATTCACACCTTGTAAATTAGCAAAGCTACCCAAGGTGATGGGAGTAGCAGCTGAAGTTTCCAAAGGATACTTCCCATACACTTTCCTCACCAGCGAGACTTTAAACTACGTAGGCCCACCACCCCCAAACATTATTTTGACTGTATGGATGAACGTGAAGACTTTGATCGATACTACGACAGTTTTAATGAAAGTAACCCTTATAATATAGCTGATGAATGTGAGCGTTATTGCGTGAATGATGTGCGCGTGCTTAGAGTATGTTTCCAGGCCTTTAGAAGGATGTACATAGCCCGTTTCAAATGCGATCCACTGCAAGTCGCAACCACCATCGCATCATTATGTTTTACGGTGTTCAAGAATAACTTCATGCCGAAAGACACCTTAGCCATTATTCACCGAAACAATCCCCGCAGTTACGGGCACAAGGCTATTTACTGGCTCATACACCTACAGCAACAGACAGGTGTATACATAAAGCACGCCCGCAACACGGGTGAAGTACCCATTAAGATTAATGGACGTGTTTTTTGGGTTGATGGGTTAAGTGAAAACCGTGTCACTGGTGTGAAGACTGTGTACTCCTTTAACGGTTGCTGGTGGCATGGATGCCCCCGTCCTGAGTGCGGAGTCACCGGAGATATCCACGGTAGGTCTCCTGCCGACTGTCTTGCATCGACCCGCACCCGCGATCAACTTATAGGATCACAGTTCACTCACAAAGTCTTGTGGGAGCATGAATATGATGCACGGATGGAGACAGACGAGGTGTACCGTGAGGAAATAAAAGCGATCAAGCGTTCAATGGTGCTGGATCCTCTCAAATGTGGTGATAGCTTGTTTGGAGGACGTACAAATCCTTTCAGACTATACTTCCACCTACGGAGGGCGTGAAGCTCCATTACTACGATTTCTGTTCTTTATACCCATACGTGATGAAGAG
The DNA here is from genome assembly GCA_023014485.1 of Bathynomus jamesi. Taxonomy (NCBI): domain Eukaryota; kingdom Metazoa; phylum Arthropoda; class Malacostraca; order Isopoda; family Cirolanidae; genus Bathynomus; species Bathynomus jamesi. Next base: position 807,556 of record JAJOZX010001479.1, on the reverse strand, counting down.
CAATCCGTACCCCGTGGGCGCTCCTGAGAAACTGGTGGGACCTAGCCTACCATCCATCAATGAATTTTCAAAAAATTTGAATGATCGTTACTTTGGGATCTCTTTCGTAGACGTACTCCCCCCACGCAATTTATGGATGCCGATCTTACCTGTCGTTATCGACGACAAGCTCATGTTTCCCCTGTGCGTGAAGTGCGCGGAAGAGGTATAACGGCGAATGTAACCATATACCCCACCAGCGTAAGATCAGAGGCGTATATACAAGTCCTGAGTTGGCCCTAGCCGTGCGCCATGGTTATAGAATACTGAAGATACATGAGGTGTGGAGGTTTCAGAAGCTACCCAACCTTTTCACACCATATATAAACACCTTTTTGAAGGATAAGGTTGAGGCATCAGGGTATCCGCGAGGAGTTGATACCGAAGATGAAAAGTCTGCCTATATTCAACGTTACCGCGACCGCGAAGGTATACAACTTGATCGTGTCCAAATTGTAAAGAATCCTGGCAAGCGCTTTAGTGCAAAGTTGTGTCTAAACAGTCTATGGGGAAAATTTGCGCAGAATACCGGCAGAGGGAGCATTCATTTGGCACAAAGTTATAGCGATGTCTGGGATTATGCCAATGCCCCCGATAAAGAGGTCATGGAGATCGTAAATGTAGGTAATACTTACGTAATAAAGTACAACAACACTGAATTTGCCACAGATACCTCAAGGGTTACAAACATACCTGTGGCCAGCTTCACAACAGCCTACGCCCGTATAAAACTTTGGGGTCTATTGCATTCTCTTGGGCGGAGAGTATTGTATGCCGATACAGATAGCGTGATATTCACAGAGAGGGAGGGTGAATACATGCCCACTATTGGGGAGTTCCTCGGCGAGCTCACTGATGAGATCAAGGATGAGTATGGGGACAACGCATACGCCGACTCTTTTGCCTCAACAGGACCTAAGACTTATGGGGTACGGGTCAGGGTGGGGGATGAAATGAAATATATCGTGAAGGCAAAGGGTATTACGCTCAACCATGCGAATCGGGAGGTTGTTAACTTTGAGTCGTTGAAGGATCTAGTATGTTTGGATGAACAACCTCACCAACTAATTGTAGGCACCCACAATTTTCGGGCGCAGAAGCTGGGGGGCGTGAAGGAACTTAGGGGTACGATGGTGTGCCGTAACACCTATAGGAAACGTTACCAGTTACCTGGTACCTATGATACCGTACCCTTTGGATACCAATGATGCTTCTAACTCACACGTCTTGTATATAATCGTATCTATTTGTATATATATATATATATATATATATATATATATATATATATATATAACTTGAATATCTCGTTTATTAAATCGTATTTGTAAATATATATAACTTGAATATCTCGTTTATTAAATAAATCATGTTTCAAATAGCGTTTCACTTTCTCCTTGTGTGTGTGTGTGTGTGTGTGTGTGTGTGTGTGTGTGTGTGTAGGTGAAAGTTCTAAGCTCCGCCCACTGTAAGACCGTGAGTCATGCTACTATCTGGGAGTCCCTGCGTGGTCAGTCGACCGCAGTAAGCCCGAGAGATCAGACGTGTATTCAGATCAGACGTGTATTCAAATGGCTACCTTTAATATTGCTTGTACAACGTTTACGAAATGGTATTCAGTAAAGTGCCAGGATGTGGTGGATACCGAAAAACTTCCTATTCATCCCTCCTATGCCTCTTTTAAAAACACATTGGATTGTGCGAAGTTCCAAGATGTACAAATACTCTACGGATGTTCTGGTGAGACCGTTGAAGGCTTTCGTTGCACAGACGATGTGCTGAAGTATACTGCAGAGCTAAACTTTATAAAGTCTCACATACACCGTGAAGTAAAAGAAACAACGCGTGCAGAAGAGAAGCAGCAGGTATGGATAATGAGTCTTGCTGATGGGTGGTGTGACAAGCGGTATTACGTCATGCTACACCATGTCGATTACTCATACCCTACGACTGGAAATGTGAATCTCGTGATCATGGACAATCTTAAGTATTTTTATCACTATATTAACGTATATCATGATGAGGTTCGTAGTGAGGTTGTGGCTAGTGCCCTGCGTGAATTTTTAACAGAGTTTAGAGACGAGTATCGTTTGATGGGCAGAAAGGAAAAATATGAACATATGTTCCTCTCAAATAGTGCGCTGAGTGTGGAGATGTTTAGTAAAATGTTCCTAGTTCTTATCCAAAATGTCTGGTGCGTAGGCTGGTAGTGATATTCTTGTACCGGTACAACAATTCGACTCGCGGAACAAGCCCATTCACGTATCATCGAGTCAGCCGCCCGTCGAACCATTCCTGCCTACCTGCGTGCCTCACACGGCTCATAGTTATCTCAGAGCTTGAGCCGAGTGGACGTGCGCTCTTCGAATACGATGGAACTTCCTTTGAGCAGCATTCTCAACGCCTCGTACGATGTGTCCGTGACGAAATCGTTGCGCGTGTTCAGGCGTAATTCCGGTACCATTAGCTATGTACTGGAAACGGAATGTAGACCGACAAACAAACGGGTTTATTTAAGTATCGAGGAGATGAATAGAATCTTTGTGATAGTTGAGAAGTGGAGTGAAGATCGTTATAAAATACCTGCTAACGTAGGTACAAGAAGAGAGCAGATTAGTGACGCACCCTCATACGCCGTTGTATGTACGTTGTGTATAAATAACGATCGGCCGTGCATTGATATAAGGCTGATGTGGAAGAATGCTTCTGATAATAACGCTCTTATTCCTACGCGAAACCGTTTCATCCTCGACAGAATGTTTGAAATCGTCGGATTCCGTAAACTGAAACCTATATTAGACGCGCGTGTTACGGATATGTTTTATTTTGATACAGTACTTGAATACGCATACACTGCTCTGCTCGATGGGTTTACCGAGTGTAGGGCTGGTGAGAATGGTCTAGTGCTGGATGTTTATTTAAAAAGTTTAGACTCTTTGAAATACCATGAACTTTGGTACAAAGCAATTGATCGGTACAAGGCTGAGCTCACCTACACCGTTCACCCTGAAGAACTATTTCTTTATATAACGCGCAGTTGTCGTAACGATTTAGAAGATTATTTCAATTGCCGCTATGTTGAGTGAGTTCACGATTGAAAAGCTCGAGTCGGTAGAAATAAACCCTCGATTGGAAAAGCGTTCTTATAAACTTGTGTTTAATAATGTAGCTAACGATGAACTCTTTGTGCGTGCTTTTGATTGTATTCTAGACGTGTTTAAAGATGACTTACCAACCGGTTGTAAAGTGGGAACAAAAATAGTACTGAACGATATGAAAGCCCTTCATATCGAATACAGGTTTCCCTATACTTTAAGCGGTGAAATATTATTAAGCCGCATATACTGCGTAATGCAGAGCAATAATGATGTAATTGTAAACTCGATTAAGACCGAGTTTAGTATTTTGAAAAAAAAGTGAATTGTATATATATTTTGCTTGACATTTCCCCGATTATACGCATATTTCTATTGATTTGGTTTATATATATATATATATATATATATATATATATATATATTTTGCGTGATATTTCTCCTGTACTGTTATGTACATATTTCTATTGAAGTGTATATTTATTTGAAATGTATATTTTATTTTATATATCACCATAATTGTGTGTGTGTGTGTATATTTCTCCTGTACTGTTATGTACATATTTCTATTGAAGTGTATTTATTTGAAATGTATATTTTATTTTATATATATATCCATAATTGTGTGTATATATTTCTGTTATACGCATATTCCTCAAATGTATATTTATTTTCTATATATTTATAATAAAAAGAATGATGCAATGTTGTTTATTGTTATGCCTTCTACTACCGGTATTCGAAATATAATAATGTATACAACGGTATTGCGGTATCTGGCAATATTTAAGCCTTCTAAGCCAACTGGCTGATTAGGAGTCTATAATAGTGTATACAATGGTATCTGGCAACTGTCTTCGTTAAATGAATACATGGCGCTATCTGGCAACTCATTTACAGCCAACTGGCTGATTAGGCGTATATAATAATAATGTATACAATAATACTGCTAAAAAGAGGTATCTGACAACCATTTACAGCCAACTGGCTGATTAGGAGTCTATAATAATGTATACAATGGTATCGCGGTATCTGGCAACTCAAGCCATTTACGCCAACTGGCTGATTAGGAGCCTATAAAACAACGCCAACTCGGCTGAAGTCTTAATGTGCACTTGGCTCCTGCCAGGTGAACACCTCTCCTCCTTTCTCTCCTCCTCCTTTCTCTTGGGGGATAACGCCGCCTCCAAGTTTCCCCCCACCCCCCTTTGCAACAACCCCCTTTGCAACAACCCCACCCCCTTTGCAACACCCCACCCCCTTTGCAACAACCCCCACCCCCTTTGCAACAACCCCACCCCCTTTGCAACATTACATAATAACCTGCAACATTCTTGCACTCTCCCCTTTTTCGGCTATACTACTCGTGTTCTTTGCAGTTGAAATATATATATATATATATATATCGTAAAGAACGACGCTTGTATAGGAGATATTCCGCGCAAGACGAGAGAGAGAGAACGGAACAAATGAAAAAATGAGGTAACCACCTGGGAATCGAACCCGGGATCTTCCGATTGCCGGTCAGACGCGATAACCATTACACCATGGACCTCACTCTTCCAAATGCCGTAATTCTTCTACATACTCGCAGAAACCAATGCCCCAAGGGGGCACCTTTCGCATGCCGTAACATTATATACATTCAACTGCAAAGAACACGCAGTATAAATAACGTAAAGAACGACGCTTGTATAGGAGATATTCCGCGCGTTCTTTACGTTATTTATACTGCGTGTTCTTTGCAGTTGAATGTATATATATATATATATATATATACACCAGGAAGGACAAAGGGAGCTCAAGGAAGAACAGGAGCAAGCAAATATGTTGATGGCCCCTACAAACGAGTTGATGCTGACACAGGATAACAGAAAATACCAGAAAAAATAACTGCCGAGATTTGGTTTTCAAGAATATCAAACTGAGTGCGGATATAAAAATAACCCTAACTATTATCTCAGACCACAACATGGTCCAGACATCAACAAATATGGCGACAACATTAAAAGACAATATACATAATAAAGAAACAAGCAAATTTGGGGCTTCTAACTTAAAGTCCAAGACTATAAATTTTAAAACAATCAGATCACGCATGGCCCAAATAGAGTGCAGAACAGTTTTAGAGAATAAAACAAGTGAAAAAATGCTTACAACCTTGCGGGAAAGGACGCTGAAAATTTTACAAAAATATGCTCCAAAAGCACAGCCAAAAGGAAAGAGGAACTGGTTAGAGAGGCAAAAGAGAAGAATATTCCGCAAAAGAGAGTAGCGGATACTGCAAAGTATCGATAGGGAAATACAAACCCTGATTAAGGGCCATACAGAAAGGGAAGAGGAAAAGGTGGTAGAAGCAATAAAGGAAAATCCAAAATACTTCTATAGCTATGCGAAAAGGAAAACAAAAACGCATGCCACTATCGGGCCCTTAAGAAAAGGAAATAAAGAACTAATGGGTGATCGAAGAGAAATATCTGAAACATTGAGAGCCCAGTATGAATCAGTCTTCAGTACCCCAAAAAGAGACAAAGCGATACCTGACATAGATGCATTCTATGTCAGCTCACTACCACAAGGTACAGTACTGGCCCCACTCCTATTTATTATCATGCAAAGACAGAGACAGTGAAGTAAACAGCAACAGTATAGTAACAACGTTTGCAGACGATACAAAGCTCAGCAGAAAAATCAGCACTGCGAAAGGGGTGGAGGCCTTGCAGAGGGATAGGAACAAAATATACAAATGGTCAGAAGACAACATGACATTTAACACAGAGAAATTTTAGCTCTTGAGATATGGTAGAAATGAGGAACTTAAACAGACTGCATATTATGCTCCAGATAGACAAGAAATTCAAAGAAGCATGAAAGCGATCGACTGGGGTTATAATGACCGATGATGCCAAATTCAAGACACAAAATCAGATAGCGATAAACAAATCAAAAAGAGTGGCGGGACAGATACTAAGAACGTTCAAAAGAAGGGACAAGACAGTAATGATTCCCCTGCTGAAAAAAACTGATCATACGAAAACTTGAATACTTCTCAGTCTTGACGTCCCCATATAAAATGGGAGAAAATAATAAACTAGAAGAAACTCAGAGACATTTCACATCAAAGATTGATGGCTGCAAAGAACTCAAGTACAGTACTTGGAAAGACTACGTTAACTAAATATGTACTCCCTGGAATGAAGAAGAGAGAGGTCAATCTACATATGGAAAATGATTGAAAAACTGCCACCAAACCTCAAACTAAACCCAATTACCATCCAAACAACGCTGGAGAATAAGAAAGGCAGAATGTGTAGTGTTCCCAAATTAAAGGTCCGACAAGGAACTTCTTCAACACTGAAGGAAAATAGCTTGGTTGTCAGGGGGCCAATATTTTTTAACCAGCTTCCAAAGGACCTCAGAAACGTTATATGGATAAAAGTTGAAGTCTTCAAATAAAGACTAGATGCCTGGCTCAGGACGGTACCAGATGAGCCGTGTGTACCTGACTTTGTGCAGTGGAGAGCGCAAGAGAGCAACTCGTCCCTCCACCAACCCAGGTCTAGAGGCGGGCCACCAGCTTGACCTTCGTGTGAAGAGAGACCAACGCACGGAACTGCAACGAGGTAACGCGGTATCTCTGATTGGAACAGACAAAACCTTTTGGCTTTCAATGCCTCAAAAAGTCTGTTCCTTCATCTGTCTACTCATTACAATCTTCCACAGGACTATCCCCTTACCTTCGGCAATACACAGCTCAATCCTTCCTCCTCTCTTAACATTCTTGGCATTTCCTTTTCTTGTGATTTTTCAAGGAAAGATCACATACGTACTCCCCTTTTAAAACAGCTTCTAAGAGATTAGGTGTGCTGTACCGGCTGCGTAGTTTCTTCATCCTCACTCAGTTGCTGTCTCTGTATTGGGGTCTTGTCCGCCATTGTATAGAGTACGCTTCTAATGTGTGGGGTGGCTCAACTTACGCAGCTCTACTTCACCGGTGGGAATCAAAGGTTTTTCGCCTCATCAATTTCCTGCCTATTATTGTCTTCACTCCCTCTCTCTTCGCTGCAATGTTGCCTCACTCTCTCTTTACTATCGCTATTATAACTGAAAATGCTCTTCTGAACTCTTTAACTGCATCTCTCCTCCTTTAAGGAGAGCACGCCGTATCAGACTTTTGACGCGTTCTCATTCCTTTTCTGTCCACCTCTCTAACGCGACTCTAACGCCTCTCAAACCATCTATTCAACCGGTCAACTCGAACAAGCTTCCTCAGTCCATTTTCCCCCTGTCTGTGACCTCCAATCTTTGAAACGCAGAGTGTCCAGGCATTTGGAAAACCTTGGACCTTGATTTTTTATCTCTTCTTCCTCTGGGGGGGTCGTTTTTACGGGAATTTGCACTTGGCCGCTCCTTCCTGCATAAAAAAAGGTACAGTTAATGTACAGTCCGTTCACTGAACCTGCAATGAGCCAGTGATTATGCACATCCTGTACATATCATGAATATAAAAAGTTATTTGGTCAGGAAATGGTAGATTACACCGTTTGCATCATGCAACACTGCCGTGCTGAAATGCTGCAAGGCCTTCCCATCTCCATTCAGTCCGTTTCCTTAATATAGCCACTCCACCTCGTTTTCAAAACCATATTCTTCTTGGTAGTTACAACGGCAGCCGTTGTATTTTCAATAACGTTATCATACTATTCATACTAATAATTAATTATGTACCGAAGTCGTTATATTGACAAAATAGAGTGCAGTAACTGTGTGCATAATATCCTAAGAAAGAATTTGACCAATAAAAATATTTTAAAGTGTCTTTTCAAGATAATTTTTGATGTGTTGTGAAATCACTCCCAAAATCTATCTAATGGATATTTAAATTGGAACCCAGTGACGTCTCTAAAAACAATAAGTTATTTTATCCCTTTGTTCGCTCAGCCATACATTCAAAACAGAATTCGCAGAAACCAAATTGTTTGTTTAATGTATTTTAGGGTAATATCTCTTACAATGTGGCATTATATATACAGGATTCTCAGTATATATATATATATATATATATATATATATATATATATATATATATATATATATATATTATAAAACTCCTTTATCGTGGTATTCACGCTTCAGAACGACTGGTACAAAATGGTAGCGTTTGAAATACAAGCATTCATACTGTACTTAACCTTTCGAAAAATTCCGCTCTTAAAGGGTCAACAATGAATACCTATGATAAAGAATTTCTGAAGTCATAAATTCACTACACAGTATAACAATATATATATATATATATATATATATATATAATATATATATATATATATATATATATATATATATCCCCGCAAGGGGGTTCTAAAGCTCGTGCTCTTGAGTGTTCTTTGTGCTCATTTGTACGTGCTTGTTCCTGGAGGTTTCATGTGCGCCCTCCCGGCCCTAGCACCCAAGGATGATGGGGCTCGACCCTGCAGTCCTTGTCATCCTTGGTATTTTTCCACTTCGACTGTCCCCTCCACCCTTTCTTTTTCCTCTGTCTTTCCTCTCACTTTTTCTTTGTTTTTCCGCCGAGATATGCCCTTTTAAATAGAGGCGAATCGGTTCTTCCCGAACTTAAAAAAAAAAAATATATATATATATATAGTGCGTTCGAAAAGTCTCTCAGCAGTGCTATGTTAAACGCATAGGAAATTGAAACACTACAATGTTTTCATTCAACCATAATTTAGTGATTTTATTACATAACCTTTTGATTTTACAGCATTTGTTGAAAGGGTTTTCCACCATTTTGCAAGCACGAAGCAACTCGTCTACACTTGTTGTCAAACACTTTTGACAACACGCACGTTGACTGCGGAGAGACTTTTCGAACGCACTGTGTGTATATATATATATATAAATATATATATTTATATTATGCTCCAGATAGACAGGAAATTCAGATAAGCACGAAAGCGATCGACTGGGGTTTATAATGACCGATGATGCGAAATTGGAGACATAAAATCAGATAGCGATAAACAGAGCAAAAAGAGTCGAGGGACAAGTACTAAGAACGTTCAAAAGAAGGGACAAGACAGAAATGATTCCCCTGCTGAAAAAAAACTGATCATACCAAAACTTGAATACTGCTCAGTTTTGACGTCCCCATATAAAAAGGAAGAAACTAATAAACTAGAAGAAACTCCGAGACATTTCACATCAAAGATTGATGGCTGCAAAGAAATCAACTACAGTACTGGGAAAGACTGCGTAAACAAAATCTGGACTCCCTCGAAAGAAGAAGAGAGAAGTACACCATAAACTACATATGGAAAATGATTGAAAAACTGCTACCAAACCTCAAATTAAACCCAATTACCATCCAAACAACGTTGGAAAATAGGAAAAGCAGAATGTGTAGTGTTCCCAAATTAGAGGCCCGACAATGACCCTCTTCAACACTGAAGTAAAATAGCTTGGTTGTTAGGTGGCCAAGACTTTTTAACCAGCTTCCAAAGGACCTCAGAAACGTTACGTACGTGAAAGTTGAAGTCTTCAAAAGAAGACTAGATGCCTGGCTTAGGACGGTACCAGATGAGCCGGGTGTACCTGGCTATGTGCGGTGGAAAGCGCAAGAGAGCAACTCGCTCCTCCACCAATCCAGGTCTAGAGGGGGGGGCACCAGCTTGAACTTTGCGTGAAGTTTTGCGTACCTGTTCCGCGACTCTTTTTGCTTTGTTTATCGCTCTCTGATTTTGTGTCTCGAATTTCGCATCATTGGTCATCATAACCCCCAATCGATCGCTGTTGTGCTTCTCTGAATTTCCTGTCTATCTGGAGCATTATATGCACTCTGCGAACTTCTGATTCTGATGATGATATACAGGGGTTGGACAAAATAATATGAACACCCGCCGATTTCACTGGTTATCTTTACGGACTGTTCAGACACAAAGTAAACGGTCAAATGACTGGCAAACCTATTTAAATGCGTAACAGAGAGTGTATACGTCATGTTATAACCCTCACGTTGTTTTTACAGATGTGAGTGAATTATGAATTAGCAGTTATGAAAGACCTGTCAGACTTCCAAAGAGGGCAAATTGTCGGAGCGCGGATGGTGGTGCATCGGTGACGAAAACCGCTCAGATGTTCAATGTATCCAGAGGAACTGTCTCTATGGTCATGTCTGCATACCAAAACCATGAAAGACAAGCACCGACAAATGCAATAGTGGACGCAAGAAGAAGCTGTGTGATCGAGACCGCCGGGTGCTAAAGCGCATTGTGACAAAGAACCATAAGACCACAGCTCCAAAAGTGACTGCAGAGCTTAACCAGCATCTTGCAAGCCCGGTATCGACCAGAACTGTACGTCGCGAGCTCCATGGAGCTGGATACCATGGGAGGGCTGCAATTGCCAAACCCTTCCTTTCGCACATCAACATTGAGCGGCGCAGAAAATGGTGTAATGACCATAAGAATTGGTCACTGGACCGGTGGAAGAATGTAGTCTACTCCGACGAATCCTCCTTTACGCTATTTCCATGTTCCGGTCGAGTTTACGTCTGGAGACAGCCTAAAGATGCTTATGACCCCGACTGCCTGACCCCAACCGTTAAGCATGGAGGCGGATCTGTGATGGTTTCGGCAGCAATATCGTGGAATACTCTTGGCCCATCTGTAGTACTGCATGGTAGGGTTAACGCCCAGGTCCACTGTCAATATTGGTTGACCAGGTCCATCCCATGGTCCAAACGCTGTTTCCCAATGGCGGCGCCGTCTTCCAGGATGATAATGCACCAATCCACACCGCTGGGGTCGTTAAAAACTGGTTTGAAGAGCATGTTAGTGACGTAGAACGCTTGGATTGGCCTCCACAATCCCCGGATCTTAACATTATCGAGCATCTGTGGTGTCAGTTGGAGCAGCAGGTCAGAAGCCGATTCCCACCGCCGGCGTCTTTGGCGGAACTGGAGCAGGGTTTGCTCGAAGAATGGCTCAGGATTCCTCTAGCCACTGTCCAAAAGCTGTATGAATCAATTCCCCGACGCATTGCAGCTGTTATTGCCGCTAAAGGAGGACCAACTCCATATTAAAAATAAAACCGCCATTTATCAAAGTGTTCATATTATTTTGTCCAACCCCTGTATCTTGAATTTTGATAACCTGCAAACGTTCTCTGAAGAAGTTGTAGATCCATTTTCCCACTTTGCCTGTTATTCCCATTTTTTCATTTGATGTGATATTTTACCGTGATCACATTTGTCGAAAGCTTTAGCAAAATCCGTGTATATGACATCTTACTTTTCATTGCCTTCCAGTGCATCTAGGATATTGTTATAGTGTTCTATAAGTTGTGGTAGATATGATCTTCCTGATCGGAATCCGTGCTGATTTTCGTTGAATCTTTCCAGTGTCTCCAAGAAGTCATAGATTTTTTCTCCAATTATACACTGGCCAACAAGTATTTTAAATCAGATATAATTATGCTGTTGGGACGCTGATTCCAAATCTGTTTTCGGTTTTCCTCTAGCACATCTAGTTTTCGAGATGAGGCCGATCATAATATATATAAAAAATATAATATACAAGTATATACCGGGTGGGCCAAAAAAACTATTACCCAATTTTTAAAAAAATATTGTGGCTCACCCTATATATCGATCTTACTGCTGAGGCCGTATGTTGTACCCATAATTTTAGTCTTTCAAACGCTGGCTTTGAATCTAGATTCAACGCCCAGGAGTTGAGGTACAGGCTCACAACTGGAGGGAGGTATCAGAATATGGTGCTCATTTGAAAGGCGGTCAAAGTCAGCAACTGGTACTTTCAGATGACGGTCGGTTTCTCCATAAATAATTAATTTTCCTAATTTTAACACAAAATAATTAATTTATTTCCTTTTTCATTTCGGATCATCATTCTGCTATAGTTGGTGAACAAGTTATAACATAATGAAATACTCTTTGGAAGATGAAGCATTGATATTGAACCTGCGTAAGGAGAAACACTGGGGTGCAAAAAGAATGAAGAAGGCATTTCCATATAAACGGTGGACGATACCTGGACTTTAATATCTCATAAAATAATAGATATCACAGGGTCGACCAAACGAAAAGAAGGCAGTGGAAGGCCAAAAACATCATGTACTGAGGAAAATACTGACACGGTTTCATCCATGATATGCAGTCAAGAAGAACGGCCCAACACCCACAAGTCCGTTAGAGAAATTTCAAAAACTACTGGTGTTTCTCGCTCTAGTGTTCGTCGTATAGTAAAAGATGATCTGGGTCTTAAATATTTTAAAAGAGTTGAAGTTCATAAGCTCTCTGCATCAAATAAGCAAGCAAGAGTTGAAAAATGTCGTGCTCTGTTAGACCGATTCCCAGACAGAGAAGTGTCGAAAATATGGTTCAGCAACGAGAAGACCTTTACGGTCGCTTCAACAATAAACACACAAAATGACCGAGTTTATGGAAGACAGGACAAAAAAATCTATCAGTCTAGATCGACTTTGCAGGGAACGTCCGAATTTATCTCAAAACGTCATGGTTTCCATTTTTATTTCAAAGTTAGGGAAGTCAGAGATTGTTTTTATTGATCAAAATGTCAAAATCACTGCTGCTTATTATTGGTCGACCGGATATCCGCATCCGTATCATTTTTTACATCCGCATCCGCACTTCTGACTGCGGATGTTATGCGGATATTACCTCTAATAAATTATGCAATTTACAATTAAATTAGCTTATAAAGTAGCTTATAAGGCCCAGTCATGCACATTTCATGTAAAGTATTAATTGTGAATAAACAAATATATAAACCTCAAAATACAAAAACCTGGTAACACAGAAAATTGAATGAAACATGTTTCATTGAATTTTCTGTGGCTGAAACTTTAAGAAAGTTATTATTTTTATCATAATGAAAACATTAATATTAATTTTAATTCTTATGCATTGCCTGCCATAATAGTAATACAGTGGATTCCGGTTAATTGGGACATATCGGGACTAGAATACTTTGACCCAATTAAGCAGCTGCCTCAATTATACGAAGTTGCACGTAAAGAGTTAAATACAGGGGTGGGGAAACTTTTCAGTACCAAGGGCGAAAATCGATAACATAAACACCTCCGCGGGCGTCTGGCAAATTTAAGCTTATATACAGCGTGTCCCAAAGAAATGTATACCCAATTTGTTCGATAATACCAGCTCTGAGGATAATAAATATATTACTTTTTATATGTTTTTTAATAAAGAATTTCTCCTGAATCTAAATATGTAATTATTTTTATTAAAAATTGAAGAACAAAAAAGTTACAGATGTTTAAATTATAATTATTATTTTCGAGACTTCATGTGCGATATTTTCTAATATTTTAACCGATTGTTTTGAGATACTTATGTTTAGTGTTGATATTGAAGCATAAATGTTGTACTTATTAGTTAATTCAAAAAATTTACAAATTCCATGGTTAAATGACACTTTATCTAAGATGTTCGACGTCTTCCAGAACGTTGTTTTGTAAGTTTTGCACAGTGCCGTCGGTTTCAAACTTATCTCGTATACGTGCAAAAATATTAGAAAATATCGCACATGAAGTCTCGAAAATAATAATAATTATAATTTAAACATCTGTAACGTTTTTGTTTTTCAATTTTTAATAAAAATAATTACATATTTAGATTCAGGAGAAAATTCTTTATTAAAAAACATATAAAAAGTAATATATTTATTATCCTCATAGCTGGTATTATCGAACAAAGTGGGTATACATTTCTTTGGGACACGCTGTATATAAGATGTATTTTAAAAAGCTATTTGCTGGGCTGTAAATAAATAAGTTTTAGTAAATAATAAATACCTAAGCGGGCGAATTGAAATTAGCTCGTGGGCGAAATTTCGCCCGCGGGCGAGGTTTCCCCACCCCTGAGTTAAAAAGATATACATAAGACAAAAGACAAACTTTCCGTTTATTGAGTAACAAAAATACTTACTGATATGAACTGAAACAAATGGTGCAAATCAGAGAAAAATATTTACCCTAAAAACAAATTTGATTCATGTACGTATTAAACACGCATGTAGTTCTTAACAGTTAATGACGCTGGAGGAATTTATCGAGTGTACCCTGCCGTGTTCTCTTGATTGACTGCAACTGAACAAAATCAGCGCAGGTATCTAGTGTAGATATAGGACTGCCTTCATTCCCTTCCTGCATGAAATAGCGTCGTAATCCAGCAATAAATTTCCTGCCATCCTGGTTAGTCACTCGTTCAAGCTCAGGTGTGTCATCCTCATCGCTTTCCTGGTCTTCTGATGTCTTCTGGTGTTTTGCTGCAATTTGTTCAACAATTGCGTCCTCACAATCTTCATTTTCATTATAACATTGAAGACTATTGTCGATGCATGCAAACTCTTCGTAGTTTCTGACGTGTTGTTCCAAAATGGCGTCAGTTTCACTATCGACGTATCTGGCATCTCCAAGCCTGAGTGTTTAAAACCACAGTGAGCAAAGCAGATCTGAATGGTCTTGGTGCTTATTCCTCGCCAACTATCGGCAATAAACTATACTGCATGTAAAAGATTAACCCTTGCACTGACTTCCTTAGCTGTTGAAGATGATGTCATTAGATTTTCTTCAATTGCTTCAAGGATGTAGTTTACCAACTTTCAGGGATACAAGGTCTTCAAATTTTTTGATTCCCATGTCCATTGGCTGCACCAAGGATGTGGTGTTGGGAGGCAGAAATTCCAGTTGGATATTTTTCAAAAAATCTAAATGAGGGTGTGCTGCACAGTTGTCAAAAAGCAGCAGAATTTTTCTCGACTTCTGTTGTAATTTCACAGCCCAATGTAGCAATTACTGGCCCAATTAAACGGCATGGTGTCCCAAATAAGCGAAGCAAATTCTGGTTATATTCTCGATTTGTTTTTGTTCTTCAAGACTTGTCCCAAATAAACGGCTGCCCCGATTAACCGGTGGCCCTATTAACCGGAATCTACTGGTTCACGAAATTTGAAAAATTATGTCATATATTCATAATTCTATATTATGAATATATCCGCTGATATTGAAATTAAAAATCCGCATCCGCATCCGCAGATGTTGAAAAACTGACATCCGGTCCACCACTACTGCTTATTACCAAGAAAAAATCGTTGATGCGGTACTGCTGTCGATAAGAGAGAAGTCAAGGTTGCAAGCGTGCATTGATAATGGAGGAGGGCACATTCCGCATAATCTTGGACTCAGTTAGGTAAATGTAGAGAAAAAGTTTTTCTACCCGTGTCTGTATAACCGAATTACAAAATAATGGTTACAGTTAGCAAAAATCTAACTTCACCACGAAATAGACCATGAAATTCTATACAGGACAAATATATTGATTGTACAAATAACATTTGATAAAGGTAAAATTTTATTGTTCAAAATCAGGGTAATAGTTTTTTGGCCCACCCTGTATAATATAATACCTCGTTAACTTCGTTGCTGTTCCGTGCGTTGCTCTCTCTTCACACGAAGGTCAAGCTGGTGGCCCGCCTGTAGGTCTGGCTTGGTGGAGAAGCGAGTTACTTTCTTGCGTTCTCCACTGTACACAGCCAGGTACACCCGGCTCATCTGGTACCATCCTGAGCCAGGCATCTAGTCTTCTC
This sequence comes from Bathynomus jamesi, assembly GCA_023014485.1. Lineage (NCBI taxonomy): Eukaryota > Metazoa > Arthropoda > Malacostraca > Isopoda > Cirolanidae > Bathynomus > Bathynomus jamesi. Next base: position 791,775 of record JAJOZX010001479.1, on the reverse strand, counting down.
TTGAAGACTTCAACTTTGACCCCTGTAACGTTTCTGAGGTCCTTTGGAAGCTGGTTAAAAAGTCTTGGCCCCCTGACAACCAAGCTATTTTCCTTCAGTGTTGAGGAAGTCTCTTGTCGGGCCTTTAATTTGGAAACACTACACATCCTGCCTTTCCTATTTTCCAGTGTTATTTGAATGGTAATTGGGTTTAGTTTGAGGTTTGGTAGCAGTTTTTCGATCATTTTCATATGTAAATTATGGTGTACCTCTCTCTTCTTTCCAGGGAGTACAGATTTAGTTTATGTAGTCTTTCCCAGTAGTTAAGCTCTTTGCAGCCATCAATCTTTGCTGTGAAATGTCTCTGAGTTTCTTCTAGTTTATTAGTTTTTTCCTTTTTTATATGAGGACGTCAAAACTGAGCAGTATTCAAGTTTTGGTATAATTAGTATTTTTATCAGGGGAATCATTACTGTCTTGTCCCTTCTTTTGAATGTTCTTTGTACCTGTCCCGCGACTCTTTTTGCTTTATTTATCGCTATCTGATTTCGAATTTGACATCATCGGTCATTATAACCCCCAATCGATCTCTTTCGTGCTTCTCTGAATTTCCTGTCAATCTGGAGCATAATATGCAGTCTAAGTTCCTCTTTTCTACCATATCTCAAGAGCTAAAATTTCTCGGTGTTAAATGTCATGTTGTCTTCTGACCATTTGTATATTTTGTTCGTGTCCCTCTGCAAGACCTCCACTTCATTTACATCGCTGATTTTTCTGCTGATCTTTGTATCGTCTGCAAAGGATGTTACAATACTGTTCCTGTTTACTCCGCTGTCTATGTCTGTTAGCAAGATAATGAACAGGAGTGGGGCCAGTACTGTACCTTGTGGTACTGAGCTGCGTACTTCTGATTCTAATGATGATATACCTTGAATTTTTTACGAACCTGTATACGTTCTCTGAGGAAGTTGTAAATCCGGTGCTAGTGTCTCCGAGCAACTGATACAATGAGCAAACCAAACCAACACTTTGCCTGTTATTCCCATATATTTCATTTTATGTGCTATTATACCGTGATCACATTTGTCGAAAGCTTTAGCAAAATCCGTGTATATGACATCGTAGTTGTCATTGCCTTCCAGTGTATTTAGGATATTGTTGTAGTGTTCTATTAGCTGTGATAGGCATGATCTACCTGATCGGAATCCGTGCTGATTTTCGTTGAATCTTTCCTGTGTCTCCAGGAAATCATAATTTTTCTCTCTAACTATTCTTTTAAATACTTTGGTGAGGTGGGATGTCAATGACACTGGTCTATAGTTCTTTGCTTGAGATATGTCCCCTCCTTTATATATAGGGACAATGTTTGCAAGATGCTCGATATTTCCCCATTCTCTAGGGATCTTCTCCATATCCAGTATACAGGTGTAACTATTTCATTTTTACAGTTTTTAATCAATAATGGGTTCCAATTCTTCGGACCTGCAGCTGAATGTGGTTTCATTTGTCCTATAGCTCTCGCTACATCTTCTGGGGTAAAATCAAAGTCTGTTATACATCTCCTTGCAATTTCTCTTCGAAGAATGCATCTATGTCAGCTATCGCTTTGTCACTTTTTTCGGTACTGAAAATTGATTCATGCTGGGCTTTCAATGTTTCAGATATTTCTTTGGGATCGTCGGTTAGTTCATTATTTCTCTTCCTTAATGGCCCAATAGCGGCGCGTTTTTGTTTTACTTTTTCGCATAGCTATAGAAGTATTTTGGATTTTCTTTATTGCTTCTACCGCCTTTTCCTCTTCCCTCTCTGTATGGTCCTTAATCAGGGCTTGTATTTCTCTATCGATACCCTCCAGTTTTTCTTGTATTACTTTGCTGGCATTATCTTCGCAGTTGGCTAACTTCGCCTCCACTCTCTTTTTTTGCGGAATATTCTTCTCTTTTGCCTCTCTAGCCAGCTCCTCTTTCCTTTTGGCTGTGATTTTGGAGCATATTTTTCTGAAATTGTTAGCGTTTTTTTTTTCCCCAAGGTTGTTAGCATTTCTTCAGTTGTTTTATTCCCTAAAACTGTTCTCCACTCTATTTGGGCATGTGCGATCTGATTGCTTCCCAATTTATAGTCTTGGAGTTTAAGTTAAAGGCCCCAAATTTGCTTCTTTCATCAATGTGTGTATTGTCTTTTAATGTTGTCGTCATATTTGTTGATATCTCGATTAAGTTATGGTCTGAGATAATGGTTATTTTTATATCAGTAATCAAGTTTGTGTTATTCGTGAATACCAGATCTAGGCAGTTATTTTTTCTGGAATTTTCTGTTATCTCCTGTGTCAGCATAAACTCATTTGTGAGAGCCATCAACATTTTTGCTTGCTCCTGTTCTCTTGTGCCTCCCTTGTCCTGGTGTATATATACACATTCCTAGCCACCTTTTTGTATTTTATAAATGGGACGTTAAAGTCTTCGCAGATCATTATATTGGGGGATGGAGGGTTTATGGCCTTTATTAGCTTTCTGGTGTCATCAATGGCCTCCGAGAATTTTTCGGTTGGGGTGTTTGGAGGTCTATAGATAACTATCAGTATCACGTTTAGTTTTTCTATTTTCACTGCTAGGAGTTCCACAAAGCTGTTTGATTTACTTATTATCGTCTCTGTCATATGACCTTCATGCACCAGGGGCACTCAATATATTTTGCCCCACTCTTTTGTCCTAGCTAAATAATAGGTAATGGGGCTGAAATGTCTTTTGGGCCGTAAGTTTGAACTTTTTGCGCTTCACATAACCGGATTTCTCCAGTTTGAACCTCCCCTCCTTGTATAAAACCGCTTTTAAACGCCCTTGTAAAAAACCGATGGTTAACGCAGTTTCGAAAATGGCGTCTGACAGTGATGTGCGTCGTAAACAGAGAGCTGTTATCGAGTTCTTAACCGCAGAGAAGAAAACAGTTGGAAATATTCACAAACGTCTACAAAACGTTTACGGAGATGCTGTTGTTGATCGAGAGGAGAGAGGGAGAAGGAGAACCAGCCTCTATGATGAGCCACGCAGCGGTCGCCAGGCATCGGCTGTGACATCTCACACTGTGCACCGTGCTAACAGTATCATTCGATCAAATCGGCGCCTCACATACAAGAAGCTATCACTGAAGCTAGGAATTAGTGAAGGAAGTGTGAATACGATAATTCAGCAACTGGGATACTCTAAAGTGTGTTCACGGTTTGTTCCTCGCCAACTGACTGAAGATCACAAAATCAAAAGAAAAGAAATTGCTTCTGAGTCGTTGGTTCGATTCGAGACAGCAGGGGGATGACTTCCTTTCACGAACTGTGACTGGGGATGAGACTTGGGTACATTACTTTGAACCTGAAACAAAACGCCAATCCATGGAGTGGCATCACGCAGAAAAAGTTCAAAATGGCTCTCTCTGCAGGAAAGGTTATGGCCACCATCTTCTGGGACATGAAAGGGGTGATTCTGACGGACATTATGTAGAAAGGACAAACAATCAACTCAGAGGCATATATTGCTACCCTACAGAAACTCCAGAGACGTATAAAGCGAGTTCGACCGGAGAGAAAACTGGAAGACGTCTTTCTTTTGCTCGATAATGCAAGACCACACAACAGTTTTTAAAGAAGAGAGACTATCACAAAAATGCGTTTGACTGTGTTACCCCACCCCCCATACAGCCCGAGTCTGGCTCCTTCAGACTTCCATTTGTTTGGGCCAATGAAGGATGCTATTCAGTGGAAGAAAGTTTCAGAGTGACGATGAGGTTGTTGAGGAGGTTAAGAGGTGGCTCCAGCGGAACCCAGCGGACTTTTACCAGCAATGAATAAAGGCCCTTGTTTCGAGTTGGAGGAAAGCCGTAGAAAAGGATGGAAACTACGTGGAAAAATAAAAACTTGTAAAAAAGCTATGTAACTACTTGTATACAAAATTTCTGGAACTTACAAGGAAACTTGGAAAGAAAAAAAAGATGGGGCAAAATATATTGAGTGGCCTTCGTACATATATAGCACAGCCACCTTTACGTCTCGTTGTTCTATCCGCTTCTTATCAATACAATGTTCGCAGTTTTCACAATTTCCTTGGCAATCCTTAAGATGAGTTTCTGTGAGGCAAGCGATGTCCGCCCTTGTTTCGTCCATAAATCCTTTCAGGTACGAAACTTTGTTGAGTAATTGGTTTGGTCTTATTCCTTGAATGTTAGCCAGGACAGTATTTATGTTCTTTGTTTTTCGTTGCCCCTTGTGCATTTCAAGTTTGTTTTCCTTCAGTATCGCTTGTTTTGTTGCCCTATGCCCTATGATCCGTTTCCGCCTACCTTTTCTGATAGCTTCTTGCACGGAAGCGGTTTGGCTTGGGGGTTTCTAGCTGTGTCATCTGCATGCGTCTGCCAAAGCAGCGCTGGTGACCTGCACACAGCATCAGCGAAAGGAAAAGCAAGAACTATGACTGTGGGCGATGAGAGAAAGAACCTGGGAGATATCTACTATCTTGATGTTTTACAAAGACTGGAAAGTCATTCCAAGGATGATTTTAATGCATTGGAACTCAAGTGGCATAAATCATACTACTCTTTATTCACCTCTGAAGGCAAACTCAAAAGGCTGCGAAGTCAGCAGCAGACCATGGGTGCATCGGCGACCACAAAAAGTGCAGGCTCAGGCTTTTCCCCCAAAGCGTAGACGTTCAACACCAGTGATTAACTGGACCCTCTGCATGTTTTGCCAAAAGAAGACCACAAAGAAACTGTACAGGGTGGAGACAATGGAGAAGTCAGATGACTTCCAAACACGACCCTGTCATGAGCATACCGTTGTCAGCGATGAGTGATGTGATTGCAGTTGAAGGCTACTATCATCTGGTATGTTTGGTGACATTTGAGAGACGTACTAGAAAACAAGCGGTGTAAGAGGAGCAGCAAGGGCCTGAAAATGAGTGCATGACGAAGCTGTGCAAAGACTTGACAGTAGGCCTATCTCGTGGTCACGTATACGAGATGGGAGACGTCTGGGACAGATACGAAAGTATGTGTAATGACACCGGCATCACCGTGAAATACTCCAGAAGAACAACGTTCTACGAAGATGTTCAAACGCTGCTTGGATCAAACGCCACCTATGTACGCCCATTGTCAAGGGGCCCGCTGCTGATTTACCCTGGAGAGAGCTCAGATTTCATCACCTCCAAAGCACTGACTAAGTCTTGTGAGCAAGGTCGTGTCACCTCTGAGTCAGAGTCTACTGAAGATGAAGATGCTGATGTCCGCATGTGTGCCACTAGCAGCATATTCCAAGATATGTTACACGTGGCTCTGAAGGTTCGACAAGATCTTCTTGAAACTCCTGGACACTCCGAGACATGGCAAGGTCTTGATCAGGAACATGTTGCTCGCGTCATACCCGACAGGCTGTACCTGTTTCTACGATTGCTCTTTGGGGGAATGGATGCTGTGGATGAGGGAAGTGAAGAGGACCAGAAAGTAAAGCAGAGTGTGTGTAGCATTGCCGAGAACATAGTCTATGCACTCTCCAACCGATGAAAGTTGACACCAAAGATCTGTTCCACGCGGCAAATCACACTATTGGTATCGACACTGTAAGAAGGATAGACACCACCATCGCTCAGAACATCCTGGAGAGGTATGCTGAGAATGGATGTGTCTACATCCCTAACACCATCGTCAAAGAGAGAATGATTCACTTCTCTTGTGACAAAATAGATGTCTTGGAGTCAACCTTAGACGGGAAGAACACCTTCCACAGCACTCAACTGATGGTATGGCAGAGAGGCCCCCTCCACAGCAGAGTCATGGCCAAAAGGGTGGCAAGCACAAGAGATCGAAATCTATCAAACCTGATGACCTACAGGAGTTCCAAAGGCTGGACCATGCTACCCTCCCATCTGGCAAGAGGCCATCTCCTCCTGGCTACGACACTGACATAGACGACTTGTCACATGAACCTGAGAGGGAGCGGGCATGTGCCAAGGACTTGGCCTGGGTGGTGTCACGCATCCATGATGAAGCGATGTCCGTCCCAAGCTGGGGAGCATTCAATCAATCTGTCAGCACTGCGGATCCACCAGTAACGACCGCCGGGATGTTGCCAATCCTGTAGGCAACAGCAGATGACAATGACACCATGACCACCGTCATCAATCGCTTCATGGCCATTTCTGAGTATGTCAGCCAGAAGTACACCATCATCACTGCTGATCAGCCTCTGTACAGCAGGGGTAAGGAACTAGTCTGGGCAAACTCGAAATTTGCCAACGTGGTCTTGCTCATGGGAGGCCTCCATATCTGCTTCAACTTTCTGAAAGCCATTGGTCAACACATGGAAAGTGTGGGACTTGATGACTTATGGACAGAGGCAGGTGTGTACGCGGCTAACACCACTGAGACAATGCTGGACGGCAAGGCCTACTACCGAGCTGTGAGAGGTCACCAGCTGACGTATGAGGCACTGTGGCGCATCAAGTGGCAGATGTTTGAGTCATGGCTGGCTGCAACTGGCAACGGAGATGAGAACGTCAAACAGCTTGCCCTCAATGTTGCTTCGCTTTTCAAAGACAGAGCTGACATAGATGAGATGCGCGATGCTGTTGACAACTTCTCAGACGTTTTGGCAGATGAGAAATTCCACAGTCTCATGGAGGAATTCAATGACCAGCACTCTGAAAATCCCAACTTCATGCTGTGGTCATCCTACATGGAAATGGTAGAGATCCTACTGGCCTTCATCAGAGCTCAGAGAGATGGCATGTGGAGTCTCCACATAGAAGCCTTTGCTGCCTTGGCTAACTATCTATGACCACACAAACTATGCACGTTGGGGGCCGGTCTACTTGGCTGATATGAGAGGTCTTGAGAAGTCAGCACCAGAAGTTCATGCAGAGTTCTGTAATGGGAACTTTGTCGTCAAGAGGACGGCGAAGCGCTTCAACCAAGTTCCAGCTGATCAGGCAACCGAATGGATAAATCGTACATGCAAGATGCACAATGGTATCATCGGCATCACAAAGAATGACCAAGCAAGAGACAGGTTCTGCATCACATGGTCAGAGCGGTCACGCATCTCTCAAGACACAAGATGCCTCTTCAATCTTCAAGATGATGATGGGGAAGCCACCTTCACTCGGGTTGACAGTCTGCCTTCTCGCACTAGGCGTGACGCTCATGATGTCATGAAGCTAGTTCAGCAGTTGAAGCAGTTTGACGTCTTCAGAGTTCACGTGAGTGAAGCAGGAGATACAGATGCCGCCACTAACATCCCACTTGTTTCACTGGCAACTAAAGACACTGCACCCACAGATGTTGTGGAGAACCTGCTGACAGCTCAGGATCGAGGAAAGCAGCATGTAATCGGCTTCACGAAGGAGAGACTGATTGAACAGATAGTAGGCTTCCATGAAACGATGAAGAAACATCGGTCGAAAACCTTCGCTGATGTGTACAAAGCTTCAGTTTCCACGCAGAACATGCAGAAGACCATCAAAGCTGATAGAAAGCTACTACAGCGGCTCCTGAATGCCGCGACCGCAGGTCGCATGGTGGAGATGGTCAACGTCTTCAAGCATGAACTGTCCCCAGTCCCATTTAGTCTGGCGAAGGTAGGAGGAGAGATGAATTCGACATCGAAGTCTGAGCTGATGAACATCCTGATGGCTCAGCAGACCATAAGCTCAGAGGTTCCAACCTCTGATCTGAAGACCTGTGTGATGATAGATGGCCATGCACTTATCCAAGCTCTTGGCGACTATGCTGAAGTGTTCTTCAAGGCCGTGACGAGTTATTTCAATGAACACACAACAAGAGTTGATGTCATCTTTGATCGGTACGCAGGGGAAGGATCGATCAAAGCAGTTACCAGGACAAAGCGTGCAAGCAAGAAGAAACCGATTCGGAAAGTCATTGATGGCCCACAAGTTCCACTGCCTGAAGTGTGGAAAAACTTCATGGCCCTGGATACAAACAAGGCTGACCTAGCCTTGTTTCTGTCTAACGTCATCACTGAGAAGGGCAGAGATCTTCAAGAAAGATGTCAGCTGGTGACAGGGGGTGGCTTCTCTGAAGCCACTGAAGTACGGTCAACCAGGCGACATGACGTTCCACTGCATAGCAACCATGAAGAGGCGGACACCAGGCTCATCCTTCACTCATGTGATGCAGCGTCCCAGGGCTATGAACGAATACTGGTAGTGTGCAGAGATACTGATGTAATGGTGCTGCTGATTCACTTCGTTTGCACCAAAGTCGCTGAAGTGTGGATGCTGTGCGGAACGGCCAAGAACTGAAAATGCTACCGCGTGCACGATGTATTCAAGAGTTTGTCGCCCCCAGTCATGGACAACCTGGTCAGCTTCCACGCTTTGACCGGGTGTGACACAATCTCGTCCTTCACTGGTCATGAAAAAAAGAAGTGTTGGAAAGTGTTCAGTGACCACCCACTCCTGCTACACGCCATTGGTCGAGATGGGGGTATCGCAGATGTTGAGAAGTTTGTGTGTCATTTGTATGTCACCCCGGAACAACACACAGTTGATGACGCCAAGAAGACTCTGGAAATGCTCCCACTGACAAAGGATGCCCTGGAGCTCCACGCCAAGCGGGCAAATTATCAGGTCAAAATATGGCTCCAGGCTGACAAAGAGCACGTAGATGTTGAAGATCCGGTGGACACTTGAGCCCGGAAGTTGGAAGAGGGGAGTCTCCTACCAGTGTGAACAAGAGTTCCTCCAATCCCTGAAGCCTGCCTGGAGCTTGTTGCTTGTGGTTGCAAGAAAAAGTGCAAGACAGCTAGATGCAACTGCTTCAGGAAAGGATGAAGTGTACGACAGCTTGTGGTTGTAACGACAGCGGTTGCTGTAACCCAGTTGGACAGTAGATCTATATCTCTCTTCCGGGCTGAAATCGAGAGAAGCTGGAATGTGCTGTAAGAAACTAATAACTCTGTTCTTAAGTGCAGCATTTCGGTGCTGATCATCAAGAAACGTGAACTTGTAGATGTTACTAGTGTGTAAACTGTATAGTTATGGGGCTATATTTACTGCTTTGTGATTTAGTTGTGATAATTCTGTTACTGTGAGTACTTAATTCATGCCATCAAACTTATTAGGCACTAATCATGTTAAAATAAATTGTTTTGACAAACAGACTTGCTCAATGTTTTTTTCGCCATTTAAAATAAAAAATCACAAATTTTTAGCACAATTTCGGTCGTGATTAACTTGAATTCGACCTTGAGTTGGTAATTCGGATGGAATAAGCGTGTCATCATACTTCTTTATCACTAATTGTGGCAAAATGAAACATTTGGTCAAACCAATTGGCTCAGAATTTTTTTTTTTAATTAAAATTAGAAAATATCATTTTTTGCACAGTTTGACCTCGAAAACGACCTTCAAAGCCAAAACCGAGAGTGGCATCTACCTGCATTTTATTCCTCACCCACAGGTACATTGATTTAGCATGGGTGCCAGCTATTAACGAAAAACGCCGTTCAAAGTCGATTTTTTAATTTTGGCCGGTCCACTATTGGGGAATGTTCATATATACATTGTCCTCTTTTAAATCTTCAATTATCTTTTATATAATATCTGCATATAATTCTTTCCCCATATTTACTCGTGGCCTTTGCTTTTTGCTCCTTATTGGGGGACAATTTCACTCCGTTTTCTTGGTTGCCTTCTTTTCTTTTCCTATTTGTGTTATTTGTGTTATTGTCCTTCGTTGCCCTTATACTATCTGTTGTCTTTATACTCTCTTTCGCCTGCATGGTTTCGGCCTCGTTGTGTGACGGTATTTGATTTTTTCTACTTCGCCTTTCTTCGTTTCTTGTTTTCCTCTGTTCTTTATTCACACTTTCCTCTTTTATATTCTTCTCGTAGTCTCTTTCTGCTTTAAATACCGTAAAAGAGTTTATTTCAGGTCATGCAGTTTTCGCAGAAAGATTTCATCCCATGAAGTTGCTTCGTGTTCGTTATAAGGGAGATTTTTTCATCTTCCCATTCTATGCATCTAAAATTAAAAAGCAGCTGACAGACATCGCACCTCATCGCCTTTATCTCATTTGTTGCATCATTGCAGATACCACAGAGTTGCAGGAATTAATTTTACCATTTCCATGTTACTGATAGAGGGTAGCCGCTGGTGCACAAAATTTACCCAAATTGACGAAAAAAGGGTATTATGGGAAGTATTGGGTGGGGATGGAGGCTGTGGCACGCTGTATACTTCTCACTGATTGGTGCTCGCGACTGTGGCCGCGGGGGATAATGGGGGGGGGGAGTATCTGTAGGAATTTCAATAGACAGCTAATTTTCTTCACAAAGAAACACTCGGATAAATGCTGTATAGATTAATTCGATTCGTTTTTATTTATTTTTTTGATATATGCCGCATTTTTACTTTTTAAAGACAAGTACCACTGTGCACTATCAATTAACTCACAATATCGGCACGTGGTACTTGTAGGTTATCTCCCCTCACCAATTTTGACAGAATAATTTCGATAAAACTAACGAAAATATCACAACTTAACCTAACCAATTATCAAGGACGTACAGTTGATCTATTATTAATTATAACATTGTTTGTTTCTGGAATAGTATTTACTACTTACTAATAGATCAACTGTACGCCCTTAATAATTGGTTAGGTTAAGTCGTGATATTTTCGTTAGTTTTAACGAAAATATTCTGTCAAAATTGGTGGGGGGGAGATAACCTACAAGTACCCGGCACCGTTTAAAACTGATTAACTGCAAGATTTTTACTGTAATACCACTTTTATTCGGACTTCGATCGAAACACGTGTAACCGTCACACCGGCAAAATATGACAAAAAAATAAAAAAAATATATATATATATGTGTGTGTGTGTGTATATATAATATGCATATCACTATATATAATATAATATGTAATACTATATATACAATATATAATATGCGTCCTTTATACATGTAGCGGAGTATTTTGTCGTTGCAGCTTAGGTGTAGATTTTTGCTTTACCTTTTCTGTACCCTCATGTATGGCATTTTGTCGTTTCAACTTAGGCTTTCCGTAGGTTGTCTTGTGGTATTTTAGATGAGAGCAGTTGCTGACCACAAATTTGCAAACGTTGCACATGTACACCCTTTTATTCTTTGGCGTAACAGTCACATGTCTAGTTTTATGTTTTTTCTTTTGTGTCGCCCACTTACACATTTTATTTTTTTAGGTGATTTACATCAACCTACTCATCGATTATCATGCCTCGAAAGTGTAAAAATCACCCCGACAATTTCTGCGTGACCCGACAATTCAGCGCAGGACAATTCAGCGCCGACAATTCAGCGCCGACAATTCAGCGCAAGACAATTCAGCGCAAAGACAATTCAGCTCAAGACAATTCAGCGCGAAAATACCAACAAAGAAGAAGAAAACAAATCCAGAGGGAAGAGAGGCTTGCAACTGTTAGGTTAGGTTAGGTTAGGTTAGGTTAGGTTTCTAGTTTTTTAAATAAAATCTTAATTTTAACAATTCTAACAAATTATGTTTTTTTAAATAAAATTTTAATAATTATACTCCTTTGAATTTTATCTCCGATTTGTCACTCCTTCGTTATGTCACTCCTTCGTTACGGTATTTATGTCACTCCTTTGTTATGTCACTCCTTTGAAATGTCACTCCTTCGATACAGACCCAATTTAGCATATATATAAATATACAAATTTTTCTCTTTTTTATTTATTGCGATTTATTTTTATTATTTTTAACTAAACTTTTAAGTGTACTGACTTGCGCTGAATTGTCGGCGCTGAATTGTCTTGCGCTGAATTGTCTTTGCGCTGAATTGTCGGCGCTGAATTGTCGGCGCTGAATCGTCCTGCGCTGAATTGTCGGTGCTCCCAATTTCTGTTACGTGTGCGGCTCGTTCGCAACTAAATTATCACAACGGCGTACATTCACAATGGATCTTTGGAAAACTTACCGGTTATACTTCGGCTGTCCACTAGGCGACCAAGATAAGGCGTCGGTGCCACATGTTATCTGTACTGCTCTTTCGAATGGATTACGTGACTAGTTGAACCAAAGGAAAATGTCGATGCCGTTCGCTATACCCATGATATGGAGGGAGCCGAGAGACCATCATGGCGATTGTTACTTTTGCAATGTTAACATAACTGGATTCTCCGTGAAGAACAAGCAATTGGCGGAGATGCGGGACCTTCGGCCGATCTTGACTACACACCTGACGAAGAGCAATCGGAGCCGGAGAGGCTTACCCAAAACGAGTTGAATTACCTCATTAGAGACCTAGCCCTCTCCAAAGAAAAATCAGAACTTCTCTCTTCGAGACTCAAGCAGAAACACTTACTTGAGAAGAACGTCCGAGTGTGTCACTAATACTCACTATCGAAAACGAAACCATGATTTGGTGACATTCTTTACAGTAGACGGTCCGCTCTGCTATTGCCATGATATCAATGGACTTTTCGAGAACTTGTCACAGGTACACACACCATCTGAGTGGCGGCTCTTCATTGATTCCTCACAGCGAAGCTTGAAAGCGGCTCTCCTGCATAACGGGAACTTAAAGCTGTCCATCCCGATCTCCCACTCCGTTCATCTAAAAGAGACGTACGATAATATGAATATACTACTCGAAGCAATCCAATACAGCACTCATCAAAGTCATTAGTATGTTAATGGGCATGCAAGGAGGATTCACGAAATACTGTTGTTTCCTATGCCTATGGGACAGCCGTGCTACCGCGGATCACAGGCGCGGATCCAGGGGGGGTCGAGGGGGTCCGGACCCCCCCCTGCTCACGGTGACCAACGATTTTTCGATTGCGTTTGTTTGCTCCTATATATGAAAAATAAGACCTGAAGACTTAAAATGGCTTAAGGTACATGTATCCCGGTTGCCACAAAATTAATTTCCTTAAAAAGAATAAAGAAAAAAAAGTTTGTCCGATCCTGAGACATTTCAGACCTGGCCTGGGTGTGTGAACAAGCAGGATTTTGATAACGGGAATATACTTCAAATCCATCTAAAGCTATCTTCAAATAAGAAAATTTCCAAGACTGGACCCCCTCTGCTTAAATTCCTGGATCCGCCCCTGGATTATTACATCAGACGTGATTGGCATCAAAGAAGCACATACGAGCCAGGAACGGGTAGTGTCCAGTGTGTTCCTTTAGTTGATCCAAAGAAGATTTTCCTGCCACCTCTCCTCATTAAGCTCGGCTTAATGAAAAATTTTGTGAAAGTAATGGGTAAGGCGAATTCGAGAGGGGGTTTCGATATCTTGTTCAGAAATTTTAAAACATCAGTGCCGCGAAATTGAAGGAGGGAATCTTTGTGGGTCCCCAAATCAGGAAGGTTCTGCAGGATGAAGGCTTTGAAAAAAGCCTCAGTGCCTTAGAACTAAAAGCATGGCAGGCTTTCAAATGGATTTGTGGAAACTTCTCGGGTAACCACAAGTCTCCCGCATACAAAGATGGAGTTTAGAAACTGCTCGATGCATATCAAGAAATAGCCTGTCGCATGTCCTTGAAAATACATTTTTTACATTCGCATCTAGATTTCTTTCCCGAAAACCTTGACGCGGTGAGTGACGAACAGGGGGAACGCTTCCATCAAGACATCCAGTCAATAAAAAATCGCTACCAAGGTTTCTGGAACTAAAGTATGGTGGCAGACTACTGCTGGATGTTGTACCGCGACGATCCGGACAAGGTTTACAAAAGAAAATCGTACTCGCAACGTTTTTAGGTTGGTGTACATTTCTTTTTATGAAATAAAGTTGTACTTTTACGATAAATTGTGTTGAAATTAACACCAGTCATATTTTAACTAAATACGCTAGAGGAAACCTGAAAGCAGATCTAGAATCAGCGTACAAAACCGGTCTAGAAAAGTGTGTATACATCTTTGATGAAAGAAAAAAGTTCAATTTTGTCGACCAGTGTTATTCTTTCAAATACTTTGGTGAGGTGGGACGCCAATGACAGTAGTATATAGTTCTTTGCTCGAGCTCTATCTCCTTTATATATAGGGACAATGTTTGCTCTTTTCAAGATGCTCGGTATTTTTCCAGTATCTGGGGATCTTCGCTATATCCAGTATAAAAGCTACGTTTACACTTAGATACATGTATGAGATACAAATATAGATGTATAAGGACTTGTCTGAGATAAAAGTCAATTGACAAATCGATATACATGTATAAATCTCGAGGGATTTTAACTCCTGTTCACATCTGGGCACATGTAGTCGTCAGCCAAACTCCGTACTGAGCGGACGCATTTCCTGAGCTCTCTGATATTGCTTATACTTTTGGATATTGCCAATAACTTTACGTTTGGAAAGTTCTGAATTTGATATACTTGGTTCTATATTCACATTGTTATAGTTAAGTAATTGAATATTAGTGGTTTTTAGCGATTTAGAAGTTTTCATAGCGTGCCGGCTTAATTTAACTTAAACTTGTGACGGTTATAAACTAATTTAACTTGCGCGATGCCGTCGCAAAAAGCGTCGTGTGTTAGATGTGGGGTAAATCGGTGGTATACAGATTTTAAGGATTATAACGGCGGTCCTATGGCGATTACCGAGAGATCGGTTTGTTTCTTTTGTGATTTAAGGGAGGAAATAGTTGACATAAAACGTAGTGTACGTGAGGTAACGGAAAGACTTGCAACGCTTGATGAGAGCAGGGGTAGGGCTACGAAAACCGAACCAATACTAACGTTGAAGAAGGTTAGTAATTTGAAGGGTGAGGTACGTAACCTAGTTTCTAGTTTAGGTAGCTTATCGGGAAGGTTGGAGAGAGTTGAGGAAGGAGTTAAGGTTGGTCCGAGATTAGTAGATGGGGAGGGATCTAGAGAAGTTAAGGGTAGAGCGAGACCACGTACGTTAGGTGATAGGAATCCCCCCCCCCCTATCGAGATCGAGGTTTCGAACCCGATTTGGATAGGGACGTGAACGAGGGGGAAACTATTTTAATTGGGGACTCTTTAGTGCGCCATATGGATAAAGAGTTCGTTGAACGGAATCCAACCAAGAGGAGGAGGGTCTGTCTACCAGGGGCCAGGGTTGACAAAATAAGAGACGAAGTGGCTAGGATTGATGTTGCCTCCCGTCACTCGATGTTGGTGACGATGGTAGGGGACAACGACTCGTATAGGCCCGATACGAGAGTGCCTGGCCTTTTGGAGAGATATAGGGGGTTAATTAGGTCCCTAAAGGCGAGGTCAGATAGGTCTTTAGTTCTAGGTATTACCCCTAGGCACGGTTTGGGTCTTAGGATTACGTCTTGAACGATATTTTTTAATACTAAATTAGAAGAGACTTGTGCTGAGGAAAATGTACCCTTCGTGAAGCTGTGGTCAGAATTCAGTGATCCTAGCCTTTTCATAAAAGATGGGGGGTGCATTTTAATGAAATAGGTAATGCTAGGCTAGGTAGGTTAATTGACGAAAACGTTCGAAAGCTGAATAGGTCGAAGCCTTCTTTAAACGTTGTGGGTCTGGGAAACGCGGGCCCGACATGAAAAATAGTTTAAAAAGCTGACCCGTGGTAAAAAATAAGTTAAACGTCTTTTATTGTAACGAGCGTAGTATTATAAATAAATTAAACGAATTTAAGGCGATAATTTATTCCGGCAACTGCGATATAGTTGCTATCACTGAAACGTGGTTAAACACCGTGACTCGGGACTTGTTGGGAGAACTTGATATACCGGGTTTTAAACTCTTTACTAATGATAGGTTACGTAGGATTGGTGGCGGCGTTTTGCTGTACATTCGTAATTCCCTTAGGGCTATCGAGGTTGATAGATTTTCCGGCAGCAATTAATGCGACATGTTGAAGTTAGGGCGCGTAGTCTTATTTTCAATTTTGTTGTTGTTTATAGACCTCCCGTTCAACCCCTCGATACCGATACTAGATTTTACACACTTCTTGGTAATTTTATTAATAATCGGGATAGTATAGTTGTCGGAGACTTTAACTGCCCTAACGTTAATTACGAGACTTTTACTGGTAATGATGAAGGTTTGAGATTGATTGATTTCATGGAAGGTAATTTTTTACGACAGATGGTTACCGAACCAACGCGCGGTGACAATATTTTAGACGTGGTGATGACGAACGGCGAAAATATAGTCGAAGGTTTAGAAGTAGGTGAGAGTTTAGGAAGTAGTGATCATCAAATTATTAGGTTTAAGCTAGTGATAGGAAACACTAAGGATAGTAACGTAATAGAAGTCCCTGATTTTCGTAGGGCTAATTTTGATAGTTTTGCGGATAGGATGAGAGTAGTGGACTGGGATAATTTACTTATGGTAATGACACAAATTTGCAGTGGGAGGCGTTTAAAGATACTTTCTTGCATATCGAAAGGGAGTTTATTCCTCGTAGACCCAAGCGCGCTAGAAATCATGGTAGGCCCAAGTGGTGGACTAGGGAAATAGGCGAGTTCATAAACGAGCGTAACAGAGCGTATAGACTTAATAAGCGCAATGGCACGGTAGCTAACGTTAAAAGATATCGAGCTTCGTCTGCTTCGACGTCAGGTTAAAAGATCAGTTGGGAATGCTGCGGATAGTAAACATAACCCAAAAAAGTTTTTCGATTACGTGAATAATCGTAAGCCGATAAAAGATAATGGAGGCCCTCTCGTGGACGCTAATGGCGCTTTGGCTTCCGACGCTCAGGCGATGGCGGGTATTTTTAATAACTTTTTTGCGACAGTTTTTACCGTAGAAGACGTCAATAATGTCCCCGATGTACGATATCGTTCCATTTAGCAGCGAGACTATTTTGGATGAAATAACTCTTTACGACGGTGAGATTGCGCGTTATATCGATAGGCTTAAAGTTAGCAAGACTCCAGGCCCTGACGCGTTTTATCCTAGACATCTGAATGATTTGAAAGACGTTATCGTAGGCCCCTTAACGAAGAATTTTAATCAGTCACTCGAAACGGGGATTATTCCTGAAGACTTCAAATTAGCTAACGTCACGCCTATTTTTAAAAAGGGCGACCGCACAGTAGCTAGCAATTATAGGCCCATTAGCTTAACGTCAATTGTCAGTAAACTTTTGGAATCCGGAGTTAGGGATCGTATCATCGATCACTTAGAAAGTCGTGATTTGATCAATAGTAGTCAGCATGGGTTTCGACGCCATAGATCTTGTTTAACTAATTTGTTAGAATTTTATAACGAAATAGTGCGCGAATACAGATCTACAGATCTACAGAAGCTAAGGCTAACAAAGACCCTAAGATCCACTCTAAGGTTAGCCCGAGAGAAAGGAAAGAGTAGAGGGTTAAAACTTAAAAGAAGAGAAGAGAAGAGAATAAGTGGTTAAGTAAGGAGGAACACCTATCACTCGTGGGTTAACATTCATTCAGAAAAAGAGCAAAAAGACTCACCATCATCATCCGCCGGCCACTGCCGACAAGTCAGAAAAATAGTCGGAGAAAATAGGAGAGGGGTGAAAGATGAAAAGAAGTAAAATAAGAACGCCTATACGATACGATAGGCATAGAGCGGCTGACGTTATTTATTTAGATTTTAAAAAGGCGTTCGATACAATTCCGCATAGAAGATTAATTGCGAAGGATAAAGCGCATGGTATACGCGGTCAGGTAGCTAACTGATTAGAGGAATGGCTTCGTGCTAGGAGACAGAGGGTCGTTGTAATGGTAGTGAATCGGGGTGGATGGATGTTGGTAGCGGTGTCCCACATGGTTCAGTGTCAGGCCCATTGCTATTCATAATTTACATTAACGACAAAGATGTAGGATTGACTAGTAACGTGTCAAAATTCGCGGACGATACTAAAATAGGCGGTAAGGTTGTCAACGAGGACGATAGAAATAGTCTCCAAGACGATGTAAATAGGATTATGGAGTGGACGGATAAGTGGCAGATGCAATTTAACTTTGACAAATGTAAAGTTTTGCATATAGGTTCTCGTAACAATAATTACACGTACACGATGGATTTTAGAGAGTTCGAGCGTTGACGAGGAAGTAGATTTAGGCGTACGCGTATCTAAGGATTTAAAAGTTAGGAACCAGTGCCTGGAGTCTTGCGCAAAAGCTAATAGGATGTTAGGCTTCATAGCGCGTAATTTCGAATTTAAATCGAAGAATATTATATTGCTCTTTACAAGTCCCTAGTCAGGCCTCATTTAGAATATGGCGTTCAGTTTTGGTGCCCGTATTTGGTTGAGGATATTGATAAATTAAAAAGGGTTCAGCTTCGCGCCACGAAAGTAATTCCGTCATTGCTCAACAAGCCTTATGAAGATAGGATTAAAGAGTTAGACTTGCATTCACTCGAAACTAGGAGATTAAGGGGGGAGCTTATTGAAGTTTTCAAATCGTTAATAAAATCGATAAAGTAAATTTTGATAAACTGTTCACTTTCGATAATAGCAATACTCGTAATAACGGATTTAAGTTGCGTGGCAGACGTTTCATTACTAATATCGCTAAAAACTTCTTTACGTTTAAAGTAATTGATAAATTGAATAATCTTCCTGCGTCAGTCGTGAACTCAACCAGCTTTAATGTGTTTAAGAACCGTTTAGATAGGCATTTTAAAAATATTAACGTTGTTTAATATAATAATAAAACAATTAGTAACAGGAGCTCTGGGGGTGGTGATCGGCGATGAGTCTGTTGACGACTAATGCCAGCTTGTGACATGCCAGCGTGTGATATGCCAGCAAAAAAAAAGAAATAGACTAACACGAACTTAGATGTAGCTTGTAGCATAAACTAACCCACTTTTTGTTACTTTTTTTTTCACCCTCTCCTTATTTGCATGTCTGTAACTCTCTTCATTGCATGTCTGTACTTTGCATGGTATGATAGTGTTTGAGTTAAGAATGTGTTGCATGGTTTGTAATGCGTTCTTATTTCACTTCTTTTCATCTTTCACCCCTTTCCGGCAGAGTGGACTGCATCCTCTACCTCCCTATGGAGTGGAGGTCCGGTCTGCAACAGCTGGAAGTATTCTCTTCGACTATTTTTCCGACTTGTCGGCAATGGCCGGCGGATGATGATGGTGTCTTTCTTTCTCTTTTTCTGAATGAATTTTAACCCACGAATGATAGGTTTTGCTACTTACTTAACCCATATTCTCTTCTTTTAACCCCTTACTTTCTTCTTTCTCTCGGGCTAACCTTAGAGTGGATCTTAGGGTCTTTGTTAGCCTTAGCTTCCGTAGATCTGTAGATGTATCAGTTGCAAAATGTCTTCTGACGAGGAAGGTTTTGTGTTTTTAAGTGCAGCGACTGTGCTTTTGAATGAATGTAAAAAACTACGAAAAAAAGAAAACGTAGGTGGTGGCAACGCGAATTTTTACTTAAAAGAGAAACACGTGGAGCCTACTCAATGTTAAGGAATGAGTTGACACTTGAGGATGGTGCTTACTTCAGGAATTATGTGAGAAAGTGTGTTGTAGATTTTGAAAATCTACTTAAGTTGGTAGCACCTTATATTGTGAAGAAAGACACTAAATTTAGGTGTTCGATACCATCGGATGACTAATTAGCCCTCATAAGACGTTTCTGGCAACAGGAGACTCTTTTTCAACATTAATGTACATTAGGGTGTCACTTTTGGACCTTTTTTGAAAAGTTATGGTGCTTACCTCTTATATTGTGACAAATTGACCAAAAACCATGAATAAACCAAACAAAAGACAATCGGGTAATATTTAGGGTCCCCGCACCCCCATTTGAAAAATAAGCCCCCGATTCACACAAAAAAATGGTGATTTTTGGAGATATTTTTTGGTCATAGTTTCCTCATTAATCATCGTATTTCAAAAATTTTGCTACCAAAATGTAGAGAATAATAATGCGCTTCAATCTGAATAGTTTTTATTAAGCCTTTGAGTTAAATTTATTAAATTTTGTATATCTCTTTGGTCATTTTGATGCATTTTCTAACAGAAAAATGCTGCTGTTTTATATCTTTGGAAGATCTGAACTGCAATAAAATGTTATCTTATATACTTTGGATGTCACCGCCATCCATAGAGCATCATCCCAATGCAGCTCTGCTGCGATGGGCTTTGAAAATATAAATCAAAATAGCAGATGGGCTTAAATGAGCAACACTTTTTTGGTTTAGAGATTCAAAGTGGGAACAACTTTGCACATGTTTAGTAGATTAAAATTAGTAAATTTAATTTTGCCAAAAAAAAAAAATGACAACTGTAGACTTAAATTTTTGTTAATCTAAAAAAATATGCAAAGCCCCCTATCTTTTTTTTATTTTTTATTATGAAATACAAACGCAAAACAATTTTAATCAAATAGAAACAAAATGCTATTCTTGAAATTATAATGAAAAATTGTAAATGAAATGAAATTATAAATGGAAAGAAATTACAAATTCAAGAGACCTTGTTTAGAAAACTTTGGGAAAACACGCCTGTTTTCCTCTACAACTTGAAGCAATGCCTGAAATTCACCTTCATTCCTACATGAGCCATGAAAATCCTACAAAAGTTTGATGCCTCTTTCTGCAGTGTCATTAACAACCTTAGTTGAAGAGAGTATTCTCTTCATCCGTTGAAAATCATTGTTGCTGTCCCACGTTACAGCTGGAGTCCTTATCCAATCTCTCGTTGAACCAAGGACTTTGAATACAAACCATGAGTTTGGACCAACTAATTGCTGAATTTTAATTCGTTCTTTTAGGATGGGAAATATCGGCTTACCTTGTTTGAATTCTGGTGGTTGATTGAAAAATAAAAGTTTTTTGGCCACCTTGTCCTTTTCACTATGAGGTAAATCTCCAAAGAGAGAAAAGGTTACAAGTTCTTCAGATAGGTACCCGTAATGACCTTTTAGAGTGTTGAGGGCAGCTTCCGCTACTTCCATGTCAATCTTTTTGTACTGAACTAATTCGTTGTATAGGAGGTCATTTTCAGAAGCCTCAAGTGGGTTGGCGACTGATAGCCAGTACTTGGAGTAGATCAGCGATGTAAACAAGCATACTCTTTCCAGCTTTTTTATTGTAACATTATCATATCCGGCTTGGTCTGAAAATGCTAACATCTTATTCGTCTGCAATATGACAGCCATCCATCTGGCGTGATGGAGAGCTCCTGGGTTGATCCAGTGTATTTCTCTGGCAGGAATTTCTCCTTAAACGAGCATAGTTGTTTCAGCTACCTCTTTGTAATCATCCCTGGGAAGGCTTTGGCTGTCTTTGAGGAAATCTGTTATAAAATCTATGACGCATTTTTTCAGGTCCTTGAGATGTCTGTCATTGATTGATAGCTGTTTGAAGGGTTGCTTAGTATCTAGCTTCTTCCATATAACATCTCTGAAGGTCTTGAAAGATTCGTTTTCGGGTGAAGTAGATTTTCCAAATACCTTTAGATATACTGCTGACAAAACTCGTTCTGCCATATGGTGGCGACAAGCGAGCCATAATAATTTTTTTCCAAAGAGGTCTTCCAGTACTTTACAAGCCTCTTTTATCCAGCCAGTATTGGATGAATTAGTATCGAATACCATTCCGTAAACCTTATCCTGTAATTTCCATTCTTGAATTGTGCTAAAAACAGTACAAGCTTGTGTCGATCCAGTTGAGACACCGATATCGGGTATCGAGAGAAGTTTCTCAACATTCTCTCCCGATAAGTATTGCCAATCGATC
The DNA here is from genome assembly GCA_023014485.1 of Bathynomus jamesi. Taxonomy (NCBI): domain Eukaryota; kingdom Metazoa; phylum Arthropoda; class Malacostraca; order Isopoda; family Cirolanidae; genus Bathynomus; species Bathynomus jamesi. The sequence goes on along the minus strand of JAJOZX010001479.1, from coordinate 770,099 downwards.
CTGCTTTCCTCCTGAAACATTCAATATCATTTTGCTGTCCCAGTGGACTATACAATATTGAGGTGGGTTGAACGACTCTTTAATAGTGTCAGCAGTAGCTTTCCTCGACTTCTTCGCAGCTCGCACAGAAGTACTTTTCGATAATGACATCTCTTTTAAATCTAGCCTACATTCAGCTGCTACCACAGATGCAAATGTCGAGCGTTGTCCGAATGATAGTCCTAAACGATCAGCTGTATTAGATATTAATGTTGACTGTAGTAACTTAGGACGTTTTGATGGGCCTAGGCTGGGAGTAAAATCATCTTCACCATTATTTGAGTCCACTAACTCGCCTTCAGATGATTCAAGTTTGTGTGTCTCTTCCTCTAATGCCTTTCGCTCTTTTTCTTTCAATTTTCTTCCTTCTTCACCTTCTATTCTATTAGTCTTTTTGATCAGTTTGGCTACATAAGCTTTATCGATCGAACCCAGAGAATATATTCTAGCACTTCGCTGATCTTCCAAAAAGCGAAGATTCTCATTCTTCTGTTGTATAGTTCTCAATGTATCATTTTGGATCTCATTACATACATTTTCAGTTGATATATCAAATAAGTTATCTAAACGAGACAAAAGATGTTTTTTGGGTTTCATAACATCTCTTCTTTATATTTTTACCCAACTTCTCATGCTCTTTTATCAAATCCCACAACATTTTTGGGGGTCCTGTCTGTTTTCTAACGGATTTTGATGGTATGCCAGCCATAATCCACACCTTTTCTACCTTATCTAATACTCTCAAAATATTTTCTTCCTTTGACACATTGTCGCTTTTCATTTGATCCCTTCTCAAGAAGAAAAAGTGACTGAGAACTTCACTATTCGTTGGAAGCATGCTTCCTTCTCTTGCGCATGTGTCTTCCACTAACTTTCCCAATAAAGAATCATATTTTCTTAGGTCTGTTCTTAATATTGGCTTACTGTTAGCCATGACTATTGACTAATTTTAATAAACTATGAAATTAAGCACATCTATAATAGAATTCTGAAACAAAAGCAAATTTATCATACATTTGGTTATATTTGCATACTTTTTGTAGATAAAACCTGGAAATACTGCCAATAAATGTTATAGAAATGAAAACAGAGGGAAAAATTTCATAAGGTCTACTCAAATATCAGCACCGTATACAACTAAAAGAGTTTTAAAACGTTCACAATAAGAGGATACCGTTATTCTCTACATTTTGGTAGCAAAATTTTAAATACGATGATTAGTAAGGAAACTATGACTAAAAATATCTCCAAAAATCACCATTTTTTGTGTGAATAGGGGGCTTATTTTTCAAATGGGGGCGGGGACCCTAAATATTACCCGATTGTTTTTTTTTTGGTTTATTCATGGTTTTTGGTCAATTTGTCACAGTATAAGAGGGGTAAGCACCATAACTTTTCAAAAAAAGTCCAAAAGTGACACACCCTAATGTACATGCATCGCATCTCTAAAAGTTCCGTGTGTAATGTTATTGAAAATGTGTGTGAAGCAATTATCACAGCGTTATCAAGTGAAATGAGGGTAAGGAACAGTTTACTTCATGGTTGATAATTTTTATTTTTATTTAAAAACTGAAAATTGTACTTGAAAAACAGTAAAAAAATAATTCGGCTTCATTATTTGAAACATCCTAAAAGTAATAATCGCTAATCAAAACCATTTGTGGTTTCAAAACATCAAAACATCAAACATAATCAAAATCATATTATATACTGTATTGTATAATAAATATTAATATTCAATATATATTTCAATATATAACAACCACTTTCAATATAGACATCATTTAATACTTAAACTTCCAATCCCACTGTGTTACAGTCTCTCCAGAGTTTGAGGTACTATCAGGTTGCAAAACCGCATAAGTAGGAGTTGTCTGGTCTGAAGTGACATTTGACAAATCGCCGTAATTTCCAATGTTAGCAGAAACACTGCAGTCCTCATCAGACGTAAAATTAGGAGGGATTGCATAAGATAGGGTAGGAGTACTTCAAGGGTTTGCAAAAGACGAAGAAGGGGTTGGAGGATTTGAATAGGTTGCAGCAGGAGTTGACGGATTGGATGTAAAATTGTCCAATTGTATTCGGTTTATTTCTGCATCATATAACACGGCGTTAATCTTATGTTTTGCTTCTGCTAGTATTAAGCGGTATTTTCTGTCGCTCAAACTCCGGAGCTCATTTGCTACATGTTCATCAAAATATTAAATTCGTCTCTTGGTGGACGCGTAGCCATTAGGGTGTGTCAATTTTGTCAACTTTTTTCAAATCAATTTTGGTAGTGAAAATATAGTCTTTTCATGTCAAAACTTGAAATTGGCCAACCAAAATGAAATAAAATATCCCTTACCTACATCAATTTTACCTTAAAGTTTCAGAAATTGACTCTTTTACTATTCATCTGTCACAGAATTATCCCACTGATCGCATATGGAGTATTTTCAAGGTCATATAGTTGTTGTACAATGTACAAGTCACAACATGAATAGAACTGTCCCTCACTCTCAGTCCTCAGTTGCCTCTTAGATGTTATAGACGGTGGTTTGCTGTTATTGCTCTTGTACCTACTTCATAGTTATTCTACTAGACGAATACTACAGTTTAACTGTAAGTATGGATTAGTGATTATTACAATTATTTATTATTATCATATTCTTCTGTCTAATTATGTTGTAATCCCATGAAATATTTTTTTATTGAATTTTAGAACATCGAATGACTAAACTTCGAAACATCGTAATTGATATGAAATATTTAAATGTTTTTCTTTCTTTTCAGATATTTATAAGATGCCAAAATTGAAGACAAGAGGTCAGTCGTCATGCCACTTGAGCCTGTTAATCGGTACAGGTAAGGAGCTTCCCGTATCAGAACTACCAACAGTGCGAGACATGCTGAGACTAGGGTTACTCCTTCGTGAACAAAATACAAAGGATAGAAGGAACTACACAGAGAAAGAGCTCATAAGGGACATGATTCCCCCTCTTCTGCATCAATGGAAAAAGCTAATGTGTTATTCAAACCACCTGTACTCAATCAGTATAGAACTATTGAACTAAAATTAACAAAGCTGTGGCACAAAGCAGTTGAGACATCACTTGGTAAAGGAAAACTAGCAAAGAAAAATAAATTTCTGCACACACTTGATACTCTTCTTGACATTTTTAACTGCCAGTGTCCATAGAGTTGTGTTCTGAAGCCAATTGTTCTCCCTCATGCAGAAGAGAACCTCACCCTCACATTGATTGTCGCTGTCCTCGTGAGAAGAAGATCCCTGTTTTGGAGTTGGCTTTCATAAAGGCGTAGAGAACAAAGGCAGGAGGCCAAGGAAGTATGCAGATTGGTTCGGCCGATTATTCAGAAACCAAAAAACAGATTGTTATTGCTAAGAAAAAGAGAAAATCCGAGAGAGGGAAGAAAGGAAGACAAAGAAGAGTGAAGAAGCCACCTAAAGAGATGAAGAGCTCTATCAAGAGGTTTCTCACTTCTTTGAAAGCTCTTCAGATGAACAGAAAGAAACAACATCAGATGATAGCTCCAAAATGCCATCTGAACTTTCGCCGAAGAGAATGAAATACAACACTAAAGACATCTCAAACATTGCCCTTGCCAGTATTCGCCACCATACGGGGCTACGAGAGACTGCAGAGATTGCCACTGCCGCTTGGATAGATGCAGGCCTCATCAGCCGAGAGGATACATTCTTAGTGATAGATCATAATAAGATAAGAAGAGCACAAGAAAAAATAATGAAGGAAATATCTGATCAGCATGAAAAAGATTTGAAGGAGGAAGGTCTCTCTTGCCTTTTGTTTGATGGAAGAAGAGATGACACATAAGTTCTCCTAGAGGTAGAGGGAATGGACAGAAAGTTTCCCGGTCTCATCAAAGAAGAACACTACTCTGTGTGTTCCGAACCTGGTGGCCGCTATTTGTTTCACTTTGTTCCTGAAGCAGAAGTAGAAGGCAAGAAACATACAGAGGCAATTGCTGATCAAATAATATGTTGGCTTCAAGAAAGAAGACTTGACAGTTCACTGCAGGCCGTTGGTGGAGACTCAACTGCGGTGAACACTGGATGGCAAGGCGATGTTATGACGCATTTAGAGAAAAAACTTGGAAGAAGGCTTGTTTGGATTGTATGTGATTTGCACACAGGGGAACTACCTCTTCGTCGTCTCATCCAGGAACTTCATAGTCCTACGAAGATCAACAACAAGTGGTCAGGCCCCCTTGGCAACATGCTAGATGAAGCAACGGAATTAGAAATAAATACAAAATTTCCAAAGGTCGAAGTAGGCCCTCCCCTTCCAGTGTTGTCTGAAGAAGTTATCAAAGACCTCAGCACGGATCAATCTTACGCTTATCGTATTGTTCAAGCAATCAGATCAGGAGAGTTGCCTCAAAATCTGGCTCTCTTGGAGATTGGACCCGTAAGTCACAGTCGTTGGTTAACTACAGCGATTCGTTTCTGCAGGATTTGGGTTTCTAAACATGCACTGAAGTGCAAAATGCTACAGAATTTGACGTTGATTGTTGAATTTATTATTGGGTTTTATCTTCCTCACTGGTTCAATGTAAAACTTAATCCAATGTGGATGGAGGGGCCCAACCACATCTTGTTTCAATTACAGCTACTGAGAACCCAAAGGAAAGTAGTGGTGGACATCGTGTTACCTGTGGTGAGAAGGTCCGCTTGGTATGCTAGGCCAGAGGCAGTTTTGCAAGCAATACTCTGCAGCCAATGTACCAAAGAGCGAACTGAGCTGTGGAAATCATTCGAAAGCGTAGAGGAACATCACTAGATGATGACCAGCTGTGAGACTGCTCTGTTCAGAAAAAGGAAGGTACCTCCGATAAACGTCAATGCCACGAAATTGTCAGCATTAGTTAACTTGAGTTCGGAAGTTTTGGAGCAACCACTGACAACATGTATAACAAACAAAGATTTAACACAACTTAAAGAGGCCCCAATGCAAGTGCCAAAGTGGCCTTCTCACACTCAGAGTGTGGAGAGATGTGTGAAAATGGTCACAGAAGCAGCTAGTCAAGTTTACAGTCACGAGAGGCGAGAAGGCTACATCAAAACGCAAGTAGCAAGCCGAATGCTGATGTCAAGGAACCGCAGCAAAAAGGACATGACTGCATTGGTTACTTTCAAATAAAGACTCTGAATGATATCTTATTGCCACTTTAAATGTTGATAGGATGTTTGCGCACATTTGTTATTTTGTTACGAATTTAGGGAAAAATGGAATTTTTGAATTAAAATTGATGTAGGTATGAGTTATTTTTTATTGTTTTTGAAGCAAGGATATTATTTTGTATGCCAAATTATTACATTAAATTGCTACCAAATCACATGATTTTCAATTTAGTCATTTCACTCCCAAAATTGACACACCCTAGTCTAGTAGCCATCCTATTACCAATTACTTTCATGTTTTTAACAGTCTCTCCCATATCAACTGATTGCGTTGGACGTTTTTTTGGTTCTCGATAGTTGGAGTTCTTTCCCGTGGAGATTGAATAGATTGCTCGCTTTCATCACGATTCAAATGGTCACCTTCCACAAGATCATTAGCATCAACTGCATTTTCTTGCTGCCCCTCTTCAATTACGTTCTGGAAGTACGGAAAATATGAAATGAATAAATGAAATGAATAGATGAATAAATATGAATGAAATAAAATAAAATAATAAAATGAATAATAAAATGAATAAAATGAATATGAAGGGGTTTATTTTTATGCTATATAGCCTAAAATAAATAATTATGGTTTTGCACCCACGTCTTTTCTTTGTTCTAGTGTGTAAGTTTATCTGTTGATTGACATTTTACTGACTATAAATTCTTTGCCCGAACCTGTTTTTATTCATATCGTTCTTTTTCATTTCAGCTTCCCCAGAATGAAGATGAGTGGTTGAAAATTGCTGACGACTTTGAAAAAATATGGAACTTCCCCCATTGCTTAGAGGTATTGGACGGAAAGCATGTGGAAATAATAGCACCACCGAATACTGGAACTGCATTTTACAATTACAAGCAGACATTTAGTATTGTACTACTAGGGGTGGTTGATGCTAACTACAAGTTTATCTATGCTAATGTCGGAATACAGGGAAGAATCTCTGATGGAGGTGTATTCAAACACACATCCCTATATGAAAAATTGTTGAGAAAACAGCTGAATATACCGCAACCAGCTCCACTTCCTCGAAGAACAAAAGAGACGCCGTATGTTTTCGTTGCTGACGATGCGTTTGCTTTGGAAGAGAACGTCATCAAACCTTTTCCAGGTCACTACCCTCAAAATTCCTGGCAAAGGATTTTCAACTATCGTGTGTCCAGAGCTCGACGTATTGTTGAAAACGTGTTCGGGATTTTAAGTGCAGTGTTTCGAGTTCTAAAAACCTAAATGCATCTTAGCCCAACAAAAGCAACAAGTGTAACCTTAGCTGCGATTTACATTCACAACTATCTGAGAAATGTGAAAACGTCACAATATTCACCCCCCGGTACATTCGACACTGAAGATGCAGATGGCAACGTATTACCGGGTGCATGGAGAACGATTAATACCAGTTCTACTGATTTACAGCCGCTTGACAGAACAGGAAGGAGGACAAATGCTTCTTTCGACAACCGGAGGGAATTTGGAGAATATTTCTGCAGCATTCAGGGATCATTACCGTGGCAGTATAATAGATAAAGCATCTAGTGTACGTAATATTTTAAGAGTACAGCCGGTATTTAATTTTGGTTTATTTTACATGAATTTAGTGACTTTTACATCTGATCCCCTCAGATTATTATATTGTTTAATGATAAAACTGAATACACAGTAAATAAGTTTTTTTTACTTACCTGTTTTTGGTTCTTCCGTGCTCCTGTTTTGGTGTGGTCGATATTGGTCTTTCAGAAATTTCAAACTATTGAAAGCATACCACGTAGGCATATAAACATCAGAAGATTTAATATCCCACGCATTACTTATTCTAACTTTTTCAATTAACAATAATGTCTTTTCTTTTGGCCACGATGTCATGGTGTCTATGGAAAACTGATGAGTGGGTAGTTGGGAGGTAACGAAAATGGTTCACTGAGTAGGTAGGTAGTTAATCTAACAATTATTAAATTCCTTTTATGTCAATAACTGGGTGGAAGAAACCAATTGGTTGCTCACCAGAGTTATTCTCCACACTAGTATTTATATACTGTGTGGGAGGAGCGTGCTCGGTAATGGAGATACATTACCGCTCAACCAACCGAGGAAAACCAAGACAACGCTGGTGCAAGAAGCCCCGCGAAGAGGAGAACAAAGGGAGAACGAAAACGAAGAACGGGGCGAGAGGACGTACCAGCAAAGTACGCTCTCGACAATTAAACAACCGGAGAAGGGAGAGACTCCAATAACTAAAAGTAAGTGACTAATTGAGTTTTCACACCAGTAAGTTAATAACATTAAATTAAGCTGGGTCAGACAAGTTAGGCCTACATTGTGGCCTAAGACTCAGCATCAACTCATAGCTTAACAAAGGTGAAGGTAGATTGCCCTAACCTAATCTTGTGAGGAATCCTACTGTGGACCTCAATTTATCTGCCCGCTCTGGACCATTTCCGGAATCTCTAGGCTGACCCCTCTAGGCTAGACTTGATCTACTCTATAGTTAGACTGGAGATATAAGGGGTGGGTTAATTGTGGACCAATTCATACAGAGCATTTTTCGCATTGGTGGTCCGTGTGTGGGGAATTTACAAACCTTAACCTTACTTAACAAAAATTGCAGAATTAGGCTAAATGGTCTAGCCTAAGCCTAAGCCTAAGCTAATCAAGCCTAATTAGGTCTACAACCTAGGGCCTAACTAGGAAACATTTACATTTAAGGAGTCTCATTCTCTTAGAAGCATAGACCTGAGTGACATAAGTACTTGGGGGGGATTAAACCAAATTTAAACTCGACTGTTTTGTCTGTGCTCTCTCTTCTCTGGTAATTTCTTCTTGTCCTCTATTTCATTACGATCCCCAGTTAAACAATTTTGACTTAGACATGGACAGTGCGGAATTGAAAAAGTTAAAAAAGAAAAGGGGGGCAAAGTTGGGAGCAATGTTCCCTCTAATTTTTTTTAGTCCGTGTGCGCAAAAAATTTTCGTTGTGCATACATTTAGATTCATGGTGAAAAATTGTGCAAACTTTTCTGAGCACTATTATCTTCAAAATTAAATATATATAAATATTAAATACTTAATAAATATTATTTCCATAAGGTGATAGCTTGATCATTACGGTACTATTAATGGATATTAAAAAACTGTTTACAATATTATATATTCTTAAAAAGAAAACATTTTATCTATTCTAAAAATATGAATAAAATAAAAAATAGTAAAATAAAATTCAACAAAATAAAGAAATAAAATAAAAATAACATTAATTGAAAATGACTATTTTAGTTATCATTTCTCAAAACAATTTTTAGCATTTAGCAATTTAAAATACATAGACTATCAACATTAATACACGATTTTATCTATTCACAAAATAATAATAAAATAAAAAATAATAAAATTCAATAAAATAAAATATGATCAAAATAACATTAAATGAAAGTGCCTTTCATTTAAGTATGATTATGATTTCTCCCTACGATCTTTAACATTTGCCCATTCCAAATAAACTATGAAGATTAATACATCCGTCATCATTCAGGTAACTTTTAATTCGCATGAGCATGTCCAAATGATTTTCTTTCAAGCGGTTTCTTAATTTGTTCTTTATAGAATTCATTAAACTGAAATTTTTGAAATTACTTCATTTACTGTCGTGACTCATGATACGTTCGAGCCTGTGCGCATTTTATTTTGCTGTGTGCGCGGGTTTCACAACGCGAGCGCGCGCGCACACGCGCACACCTTAGAGGGAACATTGGTTGGGAGCTGTTACAAAGGCTGTGAACACTTTTAACAATATTACACAACAGGTAAGGAAAATTTAGAGAGTGTAATTATTAAATTGGAAATTAAAAAGAAGGAAATAATAGCCATTAATGAGAGTATTTCAGAGTTAGTTGAATCCGAAATGGCTGAAGAACAATTGATAGACCTTTACGCTGATGATGATGATCAGGTAAGCTCAATTGAACAGCAAATAAGGAGACTACGGTCTCGTTTGACTGACTTAACACCAAAAAAACCTAATTCTGATTTTAATCAAAGTAGGGCTAACCTTCAACAAAATTTAAGTGGCATGCTAAATCCTGAGTCACAAGAATTGAGGGCTCAGTTACCCATTTTGCTAGTACCAACATTTGAAGGGGACACGGTACAATTCCCATCTTTCATTGACAAATTTGAGAATTTAATAGGTAATAAACCTTATATTTCAACTGTTGAAAAGTTTAGTTACTTAACTAGTTCCCTTAAAGGCCCAGCCTATAACCTAATAGCCTATTTACCAGCCGTAGGGGATTCATATGAAGTAGCTATTGATCTTTTAAAACGTAATTACATTAATAAAGATTTGATTGTATATGAATTATCTCAACAAATTTTTGAATTTGCACCCATAAAAGATAACCATAGTGATATGGAAATTTTTTATACAAAATTAGAAGCTATTATAGGACAACTGGTTAGCAATGAGATAGATATTAAAACTTCATCTTGGCTTATACAAAGCATAGTACTTAGGTGCCTTCCTTCGAGGGTTAAAGATATTTTAATTCTAAAGACGGGAGAAAATTATCCTAATTTAGAACAAATAAGAAAACACTTCCCCAATATCCTAATTAATTACAAATTGAGAGATTTTCCAACACATAAGACCCAGACTATGGATAAACCAAAGACTGTTCCCAGAGACCAACTAGCTACAGCCAAACAGACAAAACTTGATACTGGAGAATCAAATGTGACCAACTATAATACACGAACACCTACATTACAGAACTTTAATGTAACTGCTGCCTCAACTTACACACCACATTGCAAATTTTGTGCAAGTAATGAACACAGTAGTACTGGGTGTGACAAATATTCAGACTTTAACCAAAGGGCTAAAAGATGTGAACAGTTGAACCTGTGTAAAAAGTGTACTGGCCAGGGACATTATAAGAAAGACTGTAAATCTAGGTTAAGATTCAAGTGTAAGTTTTGTAAAAGTTTACGACATGTCTCATCAATGTGTGATTCACCAAAGTGTCCAAACAATAATACTCAAACTCAAAAGATACCTCCCCCAAACAAAGGTAATCAAGAAAATGCCACTTTCATGGGACATTCTGCTTGTTCAAACAATGTAACAAGAAACACTGAGATTCTTTTACCAACTATTACTTTGGACTTAGTGAATAGTGAGGGTAGTACCACTCCAGTGAGATGTCTTATAGACTGTTGTTCTCAACAAACATTTGTTTCAAAAAATGTAGTTAATAAATTGGGTTTGACACCAAACCCGAATGAACAAAACCTCAATATTGCATCCTTTGTTAAGGATAACTCGGACAAAAATAGCTATAAGACAATTGACCTGGAACTACATTTAGAAAGTAAATTCAAGAAAATTGAAGCAGTTATTATTTCTAAAGTAGGACAAAACAAACTGGTTATACCCAAACTAGAACAAACCATAAATCATTTGGGAAAACACTACAAAATAGCTGATAGACATATCACTAACAACACAGTAGCTAACATTGAAATGCTAATAGGGGCAGATTATATTAATCTTATTCATAAGGGCATAGTAGAGATAGGTAATGGTATAGCTATTCAGACTCCATCAGGGATAGCCCCTTTGGGTGACCTATCAGAATACAACCTAGACCTAAACCAAAACAGTTCATGACCAACAAATACTATGTGCCTCAACTCAGTCCTACATAACACCTGTAAGAATAGCAACACTTTGAATAATATTATCTCAACTGAGAACATTAATTCATCATTATCAAATGAAACTTTGGATGAGGCAATTCAAACTTTATGGTTGCTAGAATCTGTGGGTATACATGACACAAATCAAACTTCAGAAGATCAGTTAATGGTAGAAAGATTTGAAGACACCATTCAGTGCAAAGACAATAGTTATTTTGTTGAGTTACCTTGGAAAATAAATTGTCCAACTTTAAGAGACAATCTCAAAGTAGCTAAAGGACATTTATATAAAGTAATGAAAAAACTCAAACAAGATAATAATGTAAAAATATATAATAATGTCTTCAAAGAACAGCTACAGAAAGGCTTCATTGAAGAAGTAACAAATAACCCTTTTAAAAAAGATGGTTGTCATTATTTAACCCACAGGGGGGTTTATCGACAAGATGCCCCAACAACAAAACTCAGAGTAGTATATAACTGTAGCCTCAAAGACAGTGATAAACACAGTTTGAATGATTGCTTGATTGAGGGTCCTAATCTCATTTCTGACCTTGTGAAGATCTTACTGAGGTTCAGGTTAGACAAATATGCCGTACAAAGTGACATTTCAAAGGCATTTTTGAGAATAAATCTTAAAAATGAATATGATAAGAACCAACTTAGGTTCTTATGGTTCAAGGATCCATTTGATTTGAATAAAGGGTTCATAACCTATAGATTTAATGTTGTGTTGTTTGGAGCCAATTGCTCACCTAGCCTATTAGCATTGACAATTAGACATCATTTAAACCAGTTTAATAACTCTCTAACATTGAACTTCCTTAAGGAACATTTTTACGTAGACAATCTAATAGGCTCAACGACAACAAAATCTGAATTATCTGAAGTCTATGAACACTCTCAAAACATTATGCAACAAGGTAACTTTGAACTTAGAGAGTGGATTTCAAATGATGAGGATTTAAACAAAAAGATTTTAAAGGATAATAATGGTCTTACTGAGCCATCAGACAGAGTTAAAACTTTAGGTATGAACTGGTATTTGGATGCAACTTCTAACAGTCATGATTCAATCTGTACTAAAGGTTTTAAACTTGATGAGGAAGCAAATACTAAAAGACAAATATTATCAGAGGCTTCCAAAATTTTTGATCCTATGGGTCTATTCCTGCCTTCAACAATAAAATCAAAGATTCTCCTCCAAGAAATTTGGAGGACAAATGTTGGGTGGGATGATCCAATAACAAATGAAAATAAAAAATCTTGGAAGAAGTTAGCTACTGATTTAACAAAAGTGCAGAACATTAAAATTCAAAGGTGCTGTGGGTTTAGGGATAAGCCCCAGAGACTTCATGTGTTTGCTGATGCAAGCACACAAACTTATGGGTGCTGTGCGTATCTTGTAAGCCCTACAGAAAGTCATCTAATTTATGCAAAGGGAAAGTTGCACCTCTCAAACCTACCCGAACCATACCTCAATTGGAACTATTGGCTGCTACATTAGCCATTAAAACCATTTCATTGCTTAAGGATGCTTACTATGATGTGTTTTTAACTCATATCCACGTCTGGCTTGACAGTCAGATTTGTCTTGCCTGGATACGGAATGATAGCATTAATAGTAAGAATATCTTTGTAAGAAATAGGCTAAAAGAAATAGCTGACGCTAATGAAAGCCTACAAGTAAACTTTCACTATGTTCCAACTAAACAGAATCCAGCAGACTTTCTGACCAGAGGTTTATCCTACAAGTTGTTGAAGTCAAACAAAACTTGGTTTATGGGACCTAAGTGGCTCTGTAATACAGACCAATGGCCTGTGGAACAAGTTAACTTGACATTAAATTTAATCTTTTCAAATGAAAAGGTTGAACCAATCACTAATTATGAAAAGTATTCTGATTTCAACAAACTTGTCAGGGTGACAGCCTACTGTTTGAGGTTTGCTCACAACTGTTTAGCTACAATTAACAAACAGCTAAATAAAAACAATCATAATTATACAGAAGTTGCAACCCAATACTGGATAGGCCAAGCACAACAAAAAGAGTACAATAAAGAGTTAGAATTCTTAACTAATGGGAAACAAACAAAAGAACCTGTACCATCAGTAGTTGTGGATCTAAACTTGTTCAGAGATGAGGAAGGCCTTCTAAGGTGTAAAGGGAGATTAGACAAATCAAAACTGTCATACAAAAGCAAAAATCCAATCCTTTTACCTAGATTTAGCTATTTGACAACATTAATCATCAGAAAAACACACAATGATGTATATCATATGGGGGTACCACAGACACTAACTACATTAAGAAAAACTTATTGGATACCCAAGGGAAGGATCACTGTTAAAACAGTCCTGAGTGAGTGTGTCACATGTAGGCGTACTCATGCTAGGCCCTATAGGAAACCAAATCCTCCTGCTTTGCCAAAGGAGAGAGTTACTCTCAACAGACCCTTTGAGACTGTAGGCATTGACTATACAGGAACATTGACTGTAGGGGTGGGTGACACTGAACAAAAAATGTACATTGTACTGTTTACATGTGCTGCCTCACGAGCTGTTTATTTGGATGTTGTGGAGGACCTTACAGCAGAATCTTTTGTTGCTGTCTTTAAGAGATTCTGTGCACGACATTCAGTACCAAAGACAGTTTGGACTGACAATGCTACATATTTCAAAGCTGGTGAACAAGTCATCCACGACTTGTTAAGCAATGAAATCACACAATTATATATACAAAATGCAAACATAAAGTGGAAGTATATTCCGGTTGCCTCTCCTTGGTATGGTTCTATCTGGGAGAGGAATATACAAACAGTAAAGAATTGCTTGAAGAAAGCAATTGGCAAAAAACAGATACACTTATTTGGGTTACTCACTCTCCTGGCTGAGATTGAGAACATCATTAACAATAGACCACTCACTTATGTGAGTGACAACATTAATGACCCAGAACCATTAACTCCAAATCATTTGATTCGGGGAGAACAAGTTAGTCTCCTGCCGGACTACAATATAGACTCTTCAGAAGACCCAAACTGGACTCAACGACATGATGAGCTCCAGACTAAGTTACAACATTTAACTAGAGTTAAAGCTCATTTCATTAAACAGTGGAAAACTGAGTACTTGATGGGTCTAAGGGAGAGACATAAACAAATGACTAAGAAGGATTGGTCTGACACAATTAAGGTAGGGGACCTTGTTCTCATACATGACAGTACTCCAAGACAATACTGGCCTCTGGCTAGAGTTTCAGAACTCAGACCAGGGGCAGACGGGGTAACAAGAGTGGTCAAATTAAGGACTTCAACGGGTGACACAACAAGAGACATTTCTCTTTTGTACCCTTTAGAGTCTGGACCCAAAACAATGGACTTTGGAGAACCTTCTCCACTGACAGTAACAACTGGAGACACTGAACTTCCAGTAACTATTCCTTTGACAGTAGGAGTGGTAACGCATCCTACTACAACATTGACAGACACAAGACCTCAGCGACAAACAGCATTAAAGGCGCGACTATTTTTACAACAAAAAATAGATGCTGGGGAATTGTAATTTTATCTTCTAACTTTCATTTTTTCTTTTCTTATGGTAAAGACCATAGACAGTTTCATCCTATGGGTGTATATTTTCTCTTCTAATTAAATGCTACACCTTCTCCATGAGAAGGTGAGGATAGGCACTGTTAATCAGATTAACAGGCATTTACAGTTAAATAGTTAGCTAGTCTACACTCAGACAAAAATTGGTGACAATGACACCAAAATTTTTATCTCCCGGTGCCCCCAGTATATGGAAAACTGATGAGTGGGTAGTTGGGAGGTAACGAAAATGGTTCACTGAGTAGGTAGGTAGTTAATCTAACAATTATTAAATTCCTTTTATGTCAATAACTGGGTGGAAGAAACCAATTGGTTGCTCACCAGAGTTATTCTCCACACTAGTATTTATATACTGTGTGGGAGGAGCGTGCTCGGTAATGGAGATACATTACCGCTCAACCAACCGAGGAAAACCAAGACAACGCTGGTGCAAGAAGCCCCGCGAAGAGGAGAACAAAGGGAGAACGAAAACGAAGAACGGGGCGAGAGGACGTACCAGCAAAGTACGCTCTCGACAATTAAACAACCGGAGAAGGGAGAGACTCCAATAACTAAAAGTAAGTGACTAATTGAGTTTTCACACCAGTAAGTTAATAACATTAAATTAAGCTGGGTCAGACAAGTTAGGCCTACATTGTGGCCTAATACCCAGCATCAACTCATAGCTTAAAAAAAGTGAAGGTAGATTGCCCTAACCTAATCTTGTGAGGAATCCTACTGTGGACCTCAATTTATCTGCCCGCTCTGGACCATTTCCGGAATCTCTAGGCTGACCCCTCTAGGCTAGACTTGATCTACTCTATAGTTAGACTGGAGATATAAGGGGTGGGTTAATTGTGGGCCAATTCATACAGAGCATTTTTCGCAGTGTCAAACAAATTAGTTAAAGGTGTCAAACAAATGCGGGATCTACTAGAACGTGTACTTATACAAACAAAAAACTCTGCAAAGTGAGGGTAGGAGGTTGAGGCACGTGGCTAGAGGACTACTGCGCATGCGTGAGTAGCTCATACACGTCAATTGTATCCGTGTATATGGCAAAATTACCATATACAAAATGTATCTCGGATTGTCAACGCGACAACCATCTCATACAAAATGTATGAGCATTTGTATGAGCTGATGTATCGCGATTTGTCAAAAGACAAGTATCTCATACAATTATCTCATACATGTATCTAAGTGTAAACGTAGCTAATAATATACAATCCTGCAATTTCTCTTCAAAGAATGTATCTATGTCAGGTATCGCTTTGTCTCTTTTTGGGGTATTGAAGACTGATTCATACTGATTCAGATATTTATTTTAGATCCCTCATTAGTTCATTATTTCTTTTCGTAGGGGTCGATAGTGGCACGCGTTTTTGTTTTACTTTTCGCATAGCTATAGAGGTAATTTGGGTTTTCCTTTATTGCTTCTACCACCTTTTCCTCTTCCCTCTCTGTATGGTCCTTAATCAGGGTTTGTATTTCCATATCGATACTCTCCAGTTTTT
This sequence comes from Bathynomus jamesi, assembly GCA_023014485.1. NCBI lineage: Eukaryota > Metazoa > Arthropoda > Malacostraca > Isopoda > Cirolanidae > Bathynomus > Bathynomus jamesi. Next base: position 754,079 of record JAJOZX010001479.1, on the reverse strand, counting down.
CTTGTATTAATTACCTGACATTGCTGTCTCTGCAATTAGCTAACTTCGTATCTACTCTCTTTCTTTCGCAGAATATTCTTCTCTTTTACCTCTCTAACAAGTTCCTCTTTCCTTTTGGCTGTGCTTTCGGAGCATATTTTTCTAAAGTTCTCAGCGTTTTTTCTTCCAATGTTGTAAGCATTTTATATATATATATATATATATATATATATATATATATATATATATATATATATATATATATATATATATGTGTGTGTGTGTGTGTGTGTGTGTGTGTGTGTGTGTGTATATACAGGGTGTCCCATAAGTCCGGCATCATAGGAAAATAATAAAAAAAGGCAAAACAAAAGCTTTTATTTACAGAACGTGCTCAATATGTCCACCATTGTTTTCAATACACAAATTCAGACGTGATACCCAGTCAGCAAGCACACGGTGAATGATGTCAGGAGTAATGGTGTTACATGCCCCAATAATGCGCTGCCGCAAATGTTCAACACTCCTAATTTTCTCTGCGTATACCAGCGCTTTCAAGTGGCCCCAGAGATAAAAATCTAGTGGCGTGAGATCCGGGCTTTTAGCTGGTCATTCCACAGGCCCTCGACGTCCTATCCAATGACCAGGGAATTGTTGGTACAGGTATTCCCTTACTTGGGAATACTTGGGAATTTCTCCTATGATGCCGGACTTGTGGGACACCCTGTATATATATATATATATATATATATATACGGATGGCGCAAAAGTCTGGCATCATAAGAATTTTCAGTGTTGATTATAATATATTATCTTTATTTTTATTTTAGGTAGGGGATGGCTGCGAAATTAATAATAGACGAGAGGATGAGTTTGGTTTTAATGCATGGCATACCAGTACAATATGAAAATAAAAACCCACTCTAATAGACAGAATTTATTTCCACAACAGTTTCGACGCCCACTGGCATCCTCCTCGGGTGGATACAGAAACACGAATGAACCAAAACAAGAGGGAAAACAGTCCAGAGACCGACCGTTAAGAAATTCGCACCTAGATTAGATCCCATTCTCCCGACACCGGAAGGGCATTTTCATTAAGTACATTCGCACAAATTTAGAACTATCTTCCTGTTCTAAACATACAGATTCTATTATATTTTTTATTTTTTTACATAATTACTACATTTATTATTAAATTTATTACATTTAATATTGCATAATTATTTATTACAGAAATTATAAATTTATTATTACATTGATTATTACATTGTTGTTTATTATACAGAACTTATAAATCGAAAAACGAATGAAAAAGGCGATTAGGAAACAATCCAGAGACCATTGAGAAATTCGCACCTAGGTTAGATACCGTTCTCCCGACGCCGGAAGGGCATTTTTATTACAGGGTCCGCTTATAAGTACATTCCCACAAATTAAAACTATCTTCTTGTTCTATACATACAGATTCTAATATTTTGACATAATTACTGCATTTATTATTGCATTTACATTTTTTTAACATTTATTATTATTACCTTTACCCTAATTATTAAATTTATAATATTACCTTTATTATTACATCTGTTGCATTTATATTTATTTCCACATTTATTACTTCAATTAATACATTTACTAAAAGCGAGTAAGGAAACAATCCAGAGATCTTTAAGAAATTCACACTTAAGTTCGAACACGTTCCCACGACTCCGTAAGGGATTTTTTGACCAAGAATCTCATTAAAGGGTCTAACTTATAAGTACCTTCGCACAAATTAAAATTATCTACTTTTTATATACACACAGATTCTATTATTTTTCTTTTGACATAATTATTACATTTATAAAGTACCTTACTTGATTCCCAATCTATAGCATGATTATTTTGGCTGGCGTGATAAAAAATGGCATGCCCACATCTGTATTTTTAGAACTGATAAAACTCTGTGTCACCAATAATGCCTTCTTCGGTGAAGAATTTTATTTGCAACATTTTGATATGGGAATGGAATCCCCTTTATCCCCAATACTGAGTACATTATACATGGAATATTATGAGTCGGAATTGTTGCAAACAATATGTCCCAAGAATCTAATTTGGTTTCGTTATGTAGATGATATTTTCTCATTTTGGCCTGACCACTGGAACAACTTTGACACTTTCTTTCAGTCATTAAATAATCTTGTTCCCTCTATTAAATTTAAATATGAATGGGAGAACGACAAACAATTACCTTTTCTAGATGTTTTGGTCATTAACAAAAGCGGAAAGCCCAATTTCACGGTCTATGGAGAACCTACTCATTGTAATTCGTACATTCATTATTTTTCATATCATGATGAAGGGGTTAAAAGCTCAATTATTTCTTCCATGTTTCTAAGAGCACTTAGGATTTGTAGCCCACATTTGCTGGACCCGGAAAATTCAAAGATTTGGAACATTTTTAAGGATTTAAAATATCCCGAGTGGTTTATCAGAAAGGCGTATTTTAAAGCCAGAAAATCTTTTTATGCCCCTCGGGAACCTTCAGTTAACCAAAAACAATATGTGAGTTTGCCTTACATTGCCGGCTTAGAAAGAGTAAAACCGTTGACGAAAGATTTTATGTTTGCTTTGGCGTTCAAATATTCGTCTACCGGGAAAAGTAAATTGGTTAGGAATAACGTTGCAAAAGAGGAACAAGCCTGTGTCTACAGCATTCCCTGTAAAAGTTGTGATTTAGTATACGTGGGAGAAACTGGAAGAAATATTGAAACCCGTATTAAAGAACACAAATATACCTTCAGAAGTTGTAATACTAATAATGCCATTTTTTATCACGTTAGCCAAAATAATCATGCTATAGATTGGGAATCAAGTAAGGTACTTTATAAATGTAATAATTATGTCAAAATAAAAATAATAGAATCTGTGTATATAGAAAAAGTAGATAATTTTAATTTGTGCGAAGGTACTTATAAGTTAGACCCTTTAATGAGATTCTTGGTCAAAAAATCCCTTACGGAGTCGTGGGAACGTGTTCGAACCTAAGTGTGAATTTTTTAAAGGTCTCTGGATTGTTTCCTTACTCGCTTTTAGTAAATGTAATAATGGAAGTAATAAATGTGGAAATAAATATAAATGCAACAGATGTAATAATAAAGGTAATATTATAAATTTAATAATTAGGGTAAAGGTAATAATAAGTAGAACAAGAAGATAGTTTTAATTTGTGGGACTGTACTTATAAGCGGACCCTGTAATAAAAATGCCCTTCCGGTGTCTGGAGAACGGTATCTAACCTAGGTGCGAATTTCTCAATGGTCTCTGGATTGTTTCCTAATCGCCTTTTTCATTCGTTTTTCGATTTATAAGTTATGTATATTAAACAACAATGTAATAACCAATGTAATAATAAATTTATAATTTCTGTAATAAATAATTATGCAATATTAAATGTAATAAATTTAATAATAAATGTAATAATTATGTAAAAAAATTAAAAATATAATAGAATCTGTATGTTTAGAACAGGAAGATAGTTCTAAATTTGTGCGAATGTACTTAATGAAAATGCCCTTCCGGTGTCGGGAGAATGGGATCTAACCTAGGTGCGAATTTCTTAACGGTCGGTCACTGGACTGTTTTTCCCTCTTGTCTTGGTTCATTCGTGTTTCTGTATCCACCCGAGGAGGATGCCAGTGGGCGTCGAAACTGTTGTGGAAATAAACTCTGTCTATTAGAGTGGGTTTTTATTTTCATATTTTGACCTTCACGTAGAAAAAAGTGAAGTTTTTTGCATATACTAGTACAATATATCGATGAATCGGTACAGAATTTAAATTCTATACCGATTCATCGACACATCGATATATATACACAGTATATGTATCAGACTTAAGTCTGTTTCTAGAAACCTTATACGAAGTAGGAATGTTTGTTGATGCTCGGAATTTTCTTTTGTAATTTTCCATACACCTGAGCTAGTTAAACAGCTGGAAGCTATTTTTCAGAAAAATGTTAAAATTCAGAGAAAATGGAAAAATGATGAATTGTAATGATCAACTAAAATATTTTATATATAGAAATGTAACAGATTGGGTTCTTTTATTTCGCATATACTGTACCTATATGCATATACCTATATATACATTTATAATCATTCATTACTTTATAACTAATAAATATTGTAGGTACTTGTAGGTTATCTCCCCCACCCACGCTTGATTTGTCATCGTGGCAAATAGCATGAAGTCGCAGTAAATTCATTCTTGCTGAAAAAGCAATAATTAAATTGTGCAAAGGATTGATAATATCTACTGAAATAGATACTATTAAATATATAATTTGGCTCATGTAATAATTATTGATACGATTTATTTTTTAAACTAATTTATGGCCGGATTTTGAAGGATCGCCATTATAAAGTTAAGGATCACCTGAAGATCAGGGCCCCCAGCCTTTTTTAGTTAGCTTTATATGGCTAACTAACGAAAATATCACGACCTAACCTAACCAATCATCAAGGGCGTACAGTTGACCTAATGATTGGTTAGGGTTAGGTCGTGATATTTTCGTTAGTTAGCGTTATAAGGCTAACTAAAGAAGGCTGGGGACCCTGATCTTCAGGTGATCCAAAGTTAATGTAAGTTGTATAACAAATCAACACCCAATGTGCATCAGTTATATACCCGCAAAATGTATGAGTGCAAGTTGCAATTGCAATATTACGTAATGAGTGTCAACCCCCACCCCTTTTGCCGCAAGAGTACCACCCCCACCCCCGTTTGTTGCAAAGCCTCTTTGGGGGAGAAGATGGGCGTGCCTCACCCCCCCAAAGGGGCATACCTAACCTAAGAGGCCTCTTTGGGGGAGAAGGGGACGCCTCACCCCCCCCAAAGGGGCAGAAAGAGACAGCAAGAGAGGAAGGTGGGAACCCAGAGGTCCTTGCTCGGCTGATTGCCGAGCTCATATGGGGTTCTTCAGCCACCCACCGCTCTCTTATAGGGTCACGAACAGCCAGTTGGCTTAGGCAGCCAGTGCCTTATAGCGAATCATCAGCCAGAGTGCCTCAAGGTGTCATCGTCTCAGACCATCATCAGTCAGTGCCACAGTGCGCTAAAAGAAACCGGGCTCGCACCCACTTTAGGTCAGCCATATTGTTGAGAGCCCTGCACCTCAGCCAAGTGCCAGTGCCTCCAGGATGAACCATATAATAATTACCCAGCTGGCTTAGAAGACCGATTTGGCAAATAGCAATTACATAATTATTTATTCTGAAATACCAAACAAGTTATATAATTGTGTACAAGGAGCAAATAAAACCCCAATACATCATTCTGATTATGAATTAATGGCTATACAACGGATCATATATATATATATATATATATATATATATATATATATATATATATATGGCTAAATAATAAACTGGAAATTATATAATCATTCATAACGTTGCAATATCAAATATTCGTACAGGAAAAATATATGCAGTTATATTATATATTGAAAATACACGATACGTATATTCATATTAGTACAGGATATATATATATATATATATATATATATAATACACACACACACACACACACACACCGTTTAAATATATTGTCTTTATGTTCTACGATGCAAAACGCAAAACTCACACGTAATAGAGCCAGATGTCGCGGTGTACGTGTGCTAAAAAGGTCTGGGTTCGCACCCCAGACAGCGTTTGTTACTCAGGGTACCCTATGGATAAATTTCAATTCAAAAATAGAAATAAATGTTCAATTCATGCGTGGATAAATCTCAAATCAAAAAGAAAACTTATCACGTAAAATCTAACCGTAATTACTGGATTGATTTTGGGATCAAATGCGGAACGTTTAATATTATTATTGTTACTATTTATTTATAACCTTTCAGTCTTAGATCTGTTTTTTACTTTTAATTAACACTAATTTGTTGTGGAAGTTATTTTTATTTTTTGTTTCTGGCGTAAATTTTTTTTTCTTTTCACTCTCCGGAACCGGGGACGTCTCCCCGATATTCGTACGGAAAAAAAGTTCATCTGAAAAGCGTATAATCCCCTCCCCATATATTTTTGATGGCTGAAAAAAAAAAAAAAAAAAATCTATATATATATATATATATATATATATATATATATATATATATATATATATTTCAGTTAGCAAAAATATAATCATAGTCCTTGAAGGTGAAGCAACCTTTCTCCACTTAACAAAAGAATATTTCAGGTATAGGGTTTCAATTTTACGCGCAAACTTTACAGTATATATAAACAGGTGTTTCCAACTAAGTATAAATTGTATTTAATCTATTTTTAAGCAAGTTTTAGGCCTAGAATATCTGTTTGCAAGGTATTCCTGATTTCCTGATACTTCTTTTAAATATTTTGGTATTTATATATACGCGATAATGGAGGATCACTTCGTTTATTAGCATTTGGCCGAAAAAGGTCTCTTGTAACAAGAGAGAAAAGTATTCTAAATTTAATTTATGACAGGTTGTCACAGTACAATACAAAAATCTGGAACCTTGTAAATATATTTCCTTTGAAAAGCATGACCTTCCCGAAGAAATAAAATTTAAGACGGGGCATGTCTTAAATTTTATTTTTGCGCCGAAATGGGGACACATTGGGATCATATATATATATATCAGGGGCGGCTTCTTAATGAATGCAATGCATGCAATGCATGCGTAAATAAAATACTCAATGAATTTAAAATTATTATTTAAGTTAAAAAAATAAAGTTAAAATTATTATTTATTATTTAATCTCTTGATGGCAATTATTATTTAAGTTCATTTAAATGTGTTCTAGTCGATTTTTTTATAAATATTCAGTTTTAGGTTTTCATTAAAAATAGCTTAAAGATTTTTTTTATGAATTTATTTACTGAAAATCTAAACCAAATACAATATTTATTTTCCACAGGAGTAAAAATCACCGATTCGAAATAGAAAACAAAGGCGTAACCCGAGCCAAAGGACGAGCAATATTGACCTTTATGTACAAGTAGTTGAAATAACAATTACTTTCTCCGTTATTTTTCACATTTTTTGGAATGCATTTATTAAAATTGTATTTATGAATGTAAAAGTGCATTAATATTAGTAATATTCTACATGAAATGAATAAATTAACATGTTTTAATGATATCACATTCTGACGGCGTAATCAATCTGAGTAGTGATTTCACGAATAATAAAACAATGGAAAAAGAATCTTATGCTTTTATTTATAAGAACTATAATTGCATGGTGACTGTAGTTTGAAAATCAAATCTGCAAAAAGTGGCATCATTTTCGATTGTAGAGTTACCAATTAGCGCATTTGTTTAATTTTAAAACTTAGTTTTACTTCAGACTTAATGATAAGTTGTGAATTTGTGATTAATCTTTGTTGATAGCGTATTAACTTTTTATCTTTTACGTACAGTGATGCAAATATTTGTGTAAGTGACTAATTGTATAAATTATTTATTTAGATGATAAATTACCCCTTTAGCAATGGCTGACGATCCAGATTTTGATATAATTCATGAACTGAAAACGAAACCATTTCAAACGCTCACTTTTGATGAAAAAAAGCTTCTAATACGTAATGGAAAGCCTACCCCAAAAATAAATTTGACCAAAGTGAACAAAGGATTTATAAGAAATTTAACTACCAACTTTATGATAGTGTCCGTTGGTTGTGTGGTAGTAATATAACAAACAAACTCTACTGTTGGCCATGTATATTATTTTCAAGAGAAAATTCTGTGTGGAGCGAAGTGAATAGAGGCTACGAAGATTTAAATAACATACATACGGCAATTTCACGTCACGAAAAAGCAGTAAGTCATATTCAAGCACATTTTGATTTGAAACAATTTGGAATAAGTCGAATTGACTTGGCACTTGACAAACAAAAGGAAGTTGCTATTAGTAAACACAATGAAGAGGTATTGAAAAATAGAGAAATTTTAAAGAGACTAATCAGAATAACGTGTTTATTAGGAACACAAGAACTTGCATTTCGTGGTCATGATGAAAGTGAGTTATCTGAAAATAGAGGAAACTTCATCGAGTTTGCCCATTGTTTAGCTGAGTATGATGAAAAACTGGAAACGCATTTAAAGGGTGCTACAGTTTTTAAAGGACTATCTAAAACAATACAAAATGATATAATAGACTCAGTAAGTTCTGTACTTTTACATGAAATAAAAAATGAGCTTGCAAAATGCAAGCATGTTGCAGTTCTTTTGGATGAAACTTCCGATGTTAGTTGTTGTTCACAACTTTCTACCGTTGTGCGTTACGTCAATGCGAATGGAAACATTTGTGAACGATTCTTAGGATTTACTAATGTAAGTGAAGGTAGAAGTGCTAACGATATATCCGCGTTGGTGTTGAAGGAATTAAATGAGTTGGGTTGTTTAAAAAAGTTAGTCGCGCAATCATACGATGGTGCTGCAGTTATGGCAAGCGAACTTAATGGTGTTCAAAAAAAGGTAAAGGATTCTGCCCCAGAAGCTCTTTTCATACATTGTTACGCTCATAAGCTTAACCTTGTATTAAGCCAAGCAGTTTCACACATTTCTAAATGTAACTCATTCTTTTCAATGTTAGCCAGTTTATCATCATTTTTTAGCAGCTCTACAAAGCGAACAAACTTGCTTGATAGTATAGTTGGCAAACGCTTTCCTAAGCTTGCTCCGACAAGGTGGAATTACTCTTCTAGATTAGTTGAAACTGTCAAAGAGAATAGACAAAGTTTAAAGAGTCTTTTCGATTATATTCAAGAAAATCCAAAGATGTTTGATGATAAAACAAAGAATGAAGCAAGAGGTTTATCTGTAGCGTTGGACTCTTTTGATTTCAATTTTTTATTGAGTGTGTTTTCTAAAATTTTTCCATTAACTGAGTATTTGTTTAAAATTTTGCAAAACAAATCTATGAACATCATTTTTGGCTCGAATACGGTTGAAATCACAATATCCAAATTCAAGAAATTAGAGATTCGATGTTCGATGAAATATGGAAAACCGTTGTTGAAGATTTTGGTTTTCCTTCCTCAAGAAAAAAAAGTAGCACCCCAATAGAGACGAGCTACCGACAAGTCTACTTTGAACTTTGTGATAATATCATTGAGCAAATGAAAGAGCGATTTAAGTCCCTTAAAAATATGGAATTCTTAGAGCTTTTGGCTCCCAATAAAGTAAAGCCCTATGAACTATATTTTCCGGAAAAGGCTTATCAATCTTTGAAAAGTAACTACAGTTCCTTTTTCGATTTTGTTCTCCTGAAATCAGAATTAACTGTCTTATTCTCTCACAAATTTTTGGTCAAAATGATATTCATGAACTTCACAAATATTTACTGAACAATGAAATGATTGAAGTATTTCCGGAGATACATTCATTTATAAATTTAATCTTAACTTTGCCAATTACAACTTCGTCCGTTGAAAGATCTTTTTCGGCGCTAAAAAGAATAAAAACTTACTTAAGAAATACGCAAGAGCAGGCAAGGTTATCGAATTTAGCCTTAATTTCAATTGAAAAGTCTTTCCTCAAAAAACAAATGGAAAAAAGAGAAGACTTTTATAACAAAGTCATTGAACAATTTTGCAGAAAAACAAGAAGAGCCGAATTTCAGTTTAAATAATTTTAGGAATTGAACAAGGTAAGTAATAAATAAATGCTTTAAACCAATAATATACAATTTAATACTGTATATTCCAGTGCTTCATGTTTTTAATAAACTGGTGGTATCTTGTAAGTCATAATTGTCAATGTTTTATGGTTGGGATATGGGCATAAATTTCTCAAACATTATTTGTTCATAATAATTATTCCTATGCTTTGTACTGAAGTCATAGCATTAATATAATATTGGTTCTATCCTCGGTTACTACATAACTCATAAGAATACCATAAAAGACAAAATACAGCTTATCTAATATGTACTACACTGTAATGCATGTGACTGCATGCATAAGTAAAATTACCACGAGCCGCCACTGATATATTATATATATATATATAATATATATATACATGGTCAAACAACACATATACATATATATATATATATATATATATATATATATATATATATATATATATATATATATATAATTTAGGGCGGGTCGATTTTCCACATGTTTTGAAATCGCAAGGTGAACAAGTGCCCAGAAGTTAGGTTTGGTTGAGAAATGAACCCCAAAAAAATTTTAGAGCAAACGGATAAGGGCCTGTTTGCGGATTTGCAATTAAAGTTTGTTATGGTTTTTGACCCAATTTTCGTCATACGCGATAGGTAAACTCGTCATTTTTGAAGACATAATATTAACTAATTATAGATCTAGCAACTCAATATCATTTTCTATCCCAAGAGGAGACAATGCCTAATGTATATCATGTGTTTTAAGTGTAAAATTATAAAATTTCGTTGAAAAAACATGCATTTTTGCTAATTTATTCACATATTTTGGCTACAAAACTTGAAAAGGTGATAAATAAAAAAAAAATCACATGTTCTCGTGTAAAAAGAAAAACTATTCATATAAATCATCATAAGATTGAGAATAATGTCCTTTTGACATAAATGCAGGACGCATCTTCCTGCTCAGTACTTTAGTAAGGATACATCTGTGACGAGTTTCGAACCCGAACACGGTATGGGAAGCCTCTGTCACTAATTTCACACTCCTCTCAACACTCTGAGAGTGAGAAGGCAAGTCTGGAATGTCTGGCTTAGTGTTAGTGTCCATGAATGACTGGATTTCTTCATCAGATAGGTGCTGTGTGGTAGGTGGTTCCATGACATCAGGGTCAGTGAGGTCGATGAGCTCATGCCAGTGATTTGCATTCCAAATCACCTGGGGAATTTTCTTCCCTGCTTCCTGGTTGCTCTCCATTCTATAAATGAAAAATGAAAATGAAAATATAAATGAAAATATAAATATAAATAAAAATATAAATATAAATGAAAAATAGTACTCAAATATTGCCGTTTCAATAATACAAACAAATTACCCACTTAAATTGACAATTATAATATTTTTTCCACATTTTTTGGAGAATAACAGCTTTGGCAAAAAAAAAATAATAATTACAAGAAGGCAAAATTTACCTGTGTCTGAGAGTGAGTATAGTCTGAAGCCCAAGATTCCTGATTCTGTCTTCCTTATCTTTCACCATGGCATAGAGGATGTTCTCAGGTCGGAGGCAGAAAACATTACCCTAGATGTTCTGCTTTACAATGCGTTTCACATCATCAAATGGAATCAGACTCAGTCGGCTGATGGCAGAGAAGAGGATGCGAGGAGAATCATGCAGCTTAGAGGATCCTTTATCTCAAACCATGCAGGAGCATAAACTCGAACAATATAATGGACCAACTTTTTCAAATTCAGGTTTGGTCTGTTGTCTCGTATGGCAAGAGTTAACCATCTTGCATGGTTAAGTGGACCAATCTTCCAAGCAGCCCATCTGTCATCTACTCTTCCTGATCCGATCCCTCTGCAATACTCATACAGAAGCCTTTGATCATGACTGAGGTCTTTCAGTACTTCCTCTGAAATGTACCCTTCAATGATTGGAGTTTCCACAGCTTCAAACTGTACCTGAGGTTCATCCTGGATATCTTCTGCGCACCTTTGCCCAAGGGGCCCGCTGAAACTTCTTGGGCCAGTTGTCACTCCATCCATTTTTTTGAAAAGAGCTTTTAGTGAGAGTTCATTCTGATGCAGTGCGCAACCAACAGTGTGCAGTTTCCTCCCCAGAGTTTCTTCAAGTTTTACCACTAAACCACTCTTCCAGCCAGTGTTGGTTGCGGTATTATCAAGAAAAATGGCTCGGATACTTTCAAGGCTATTATATTCTTCAAGAACACTGAATCGCTCCTGGGCAAGGACCTCACCAGTGGCGCCTATAACAGGAATTGTTTTGTGGGTCAAGTAGGCGCCAGGAGATTTTCCATCTTCATAGGTGAAGGTGAGGTGATGTTCTGCGTCAACACACTTTCTAAGAATAGTTTCCCCTTCAGGTGTCTCTATTTCTTTGTAAGTCATGGTATTCTCATCAACCTTCCCATCCACACCAATACAAATGAGCTGTCTTTTTCTCTGAATCCACACCCTCACTAACTACCCTAATTTGGGCTTTGGCCCTGTCTAATTTGCACTTGTTAATCATGGTGTGATTGATGTCAACTCAGGTCTCAGTAGGTGTTTGATGTCATGGAGCAAGGCATTCCGAAGAGCTGCGCCCAGATTTGATGAATATTCACCTCTGACAAGTTCCATAGCATATCTGGGAAACTTTAAAAGGCAACAGGCAACTCTGTAGGCTGTATGAAAGATCCTACTAGCTCAACTTCCTCCTGAGGTAGTACATGTTGCTGTCCTTTTTTGGCCTTCCTGTCTCTTTTGGCAGCAGCTGTGTCCACTAAAGACAGCTGGTATGCACCCTTAGGACCTGTTTTGGATCGCTGATCACGAAGGTATGCTCTTTCTTCAAGTGGCATCTTTGCATTTCGAGGCAAACACAGATGATGTGTTCCTGTGTACACTTGTCCTTCTTACAGTATACTCTTGAATCACTGCAAGGCAAAATATCCAAAGAACAGGAACAGGCAGAAATATCAAAAAGTTTGTCCAAGTTAGCATCCAGATTTCGCTTGACACTTGTCTTAGCATGCTTGCGATTAATGTCTTTCACAAGAGTGAGTAGGTCTTTAACCTTTCTGTCAATGGATTTGTCATTAATCAAAGGCAGCCTTGGATTAACTGAAGACCAAATGGATTTTAAATCCTTGCTAACTTGCTGCACTAAGGCCCAAAAATCTGCGCCAGGGTTAGCATGATTAAGGTCATAATAGTATTGAATCAGCTGCCTGTAAGGACCACTTCCATACTTTTCTTCACTTTTCTTTCGGGTCAGGTGTCTTGTTTTCGCTTTCGGCATTATTTACACCGGAAAATTTGAAACATAATAAAAAGTGTTAATGCAAATAGCAATATGTAAGAAATAAACGTGAACGGTCACAGGAAATATAATATTTTACCATTATTTTTTAATAAAGATGCATAATTAATAATTATATAAAAATACAAGCAAAACGTTGATATTTATGCTTATAGAAACAAGTTAATAATTTTGCTAAAGATCATCAAGTAGGGTGTGGTCACCCTCCGTGGGAGAAAGGAAAAAAGGAAAGAAAAAAGTCGGCCGATTAGCCGACAGATAAGTTTTATTAATACTTTTTCTTTTGCAGAATCTTCGTCGGTAGCTTAATTAAGTATATATTCATTTAGTATAAATTTGTCTTACAGGAACCTGTTTCTGCGTTTGAAGAACATTTTTGCGGGCTTGCGCAGGTGACGTCATAATAAGCATGCGGTAGACCGACGTTGTAATTTATTAATTTCCAAACGCTCGTTTCTAATTAATTAATAGCATGGCACCCCCGTCAAGTACTTGCAGTTTATGTGAAGGGAAATTTGCTGCCTACGCGTTTACTTCGGCTAATAATAATGATCAGTTAGTTTGCAGGTGATGCTCAAATATGGAAGTGTTGAGGAACGAGTTAGAACATGAGAGGGAGGCCAGAGTGAGGCTTGAAGAAAGGGTGATGCTCCTGACAGCAAAATTAGAATCCCTTGAGCCTTCAGTTACGACCCCTCCTGCCTCAGTTTCTACTAATAATATAAATAGTACTAATAGCCCTCTCTCTTCCCCTAGTTCCCAACCCTTCGTTCAAGCGCGTAATGGAGCCCCATCGAGAAAACCTAAGACTTGTCTACCAGTAATAACAAACAATAAGTTTCTGTTTTAGGTTTCGAAGATGCTGATGAACCTGAAATACGACTCGTTGGTGATTCCATTGTTCGAAGGCAGCTCGAGGAATTCTGTAGGAGAAACCCTTGTCGTAGGCGCCGTTACTGCTACCCTGGTGCAAGGGTGGAGGATATAACTAATAGTGTTGACCATTTTACAGACGGAACCTCTGAGAACACAACGTATGCTATTCATGTCGGTACTAATAAAGTTTTAAATTCTAGATCGGAAGAGCTGCTGGCTAGGTACAGGGACTTACTTGAGCGACTAAAGGAAAAACTAATAAGATTGTTTTAACAGGTATACTTCCGCGAATTATCAAACATAGCGATTTCTACAGCAAGGCGACCTACAGTATGTTTACAATAACGTAAAGTCTCTTTGCCAACAGGAAGGAGTGCATTTTGCGAATTTTTGGAACAGTTTCTATGGCAGGAGGAACTTGTTCATCGGAGATGGACCTCATCTTAATGACGTTGGAGCTGCGCGTTTAGGAAGACTATTTCATAATACTGTCTCTTCTTTTCAGGCTGCCATAATTCGAACGGTCCCAGCGTAATTTCCACAAATTTCCCTTGCGCGCGCCAAGGTATCGCGGTTACAAACAATTTGAAGGTTCTATCCTTAAATGCTCGTAACCTATGAAATAAAATAAACGAATTTTTTTCTTTAATTGCTTGTAAAGACTGTGATTTAATTGAGATAAATGACTCGTGGCTTAACACTGAAACACGTGAGTTTGTAGGGGGAGTATCAAATTAGAGGTTATAGACTTTTTGTTAAAAACAGAATAGGTAGGCGAGAAGGAGGTATCAAAGATAATATTGTGAGCGTTATAGAATTAAAGCACAGAATTCCAGAACCGATAAATTCGACTGTAGATTCGACTTAAATTGAACGATTTCAAACTTCTTGTTGCCGTTACATATAGGCCCCGCAATCAAATAGCTGATACGGACGAAGCGTTATATCGTGAACTAAAGAAAATAATAGGCAGTGAGCAGGCCTTAGTTATGGTTGACTTTAATTGCGCAAACGTGAATTACGATTCATTGTAGGGGGACGTGGAATGTAATCGTTTAGTTAATTTTCTCGAGGATAGCTTTCTTAAGCAAAAGGTTGGGGAACCTACGAGGTTGGACAGTATTTTAGATTTACTAATAACTACGGATGATAGGCTAATCACGGATCTTCAAGTAATAGAACCGTTAAGCAATAGCGATCACAATATGGTAGAGTTTGTCCTCTCAGTAAGTCACTCGAAACCAACTACCTCGACTAAAATTCCTAACTTCCAACGCGCAGACTTTTGTAAATTTAGAAATGAATTGTCACACGTCAATTGGAAAAATTAATGGGGCTCTCCAACGCAAAACTAATGTGGGAATCGTTTGAAACAGTATTTAGGAATATAAATGAGGAATATGTACGTACAAGATTAAGAGTGCGAAAGTAAACATCAAGACCTTGTGGTTTACTTCTCGAGTAGAGGATATTAATAATAAAGAGTAGAGATAGGGCTTATAGACTACATAAGTGCGATAAAGACACGTGAAGCGAAAAGTGTAATAAAAAAGTCCAAGCGCGATTTCAAATCTCCATAGCTCGTGACGACAAAGAAAACCTCAAGCGATTCTTTCAATACGTCAGCAATAGGAGTCCAGTAAAGAGTGTCTTGGGGCCGTTAAAAAATCCTGACGGAGGGCTAATTGCTGAGAACAAGCAAATGGCTACCCTGCTAAACGAATTTTTTACGTCAGTTTTTACAATAGAAGATGTAACGAATATCCCTACGGTCATAGACATAATACCTTTTGATAATGGTAATACTTTAGATAATATTGTGGTTAATGAAAGGAAGGTAATGCACTCTATTGGTAAAATGAAAATGCGTAAGTCACCGGGGCCGGATTTCATATATCCCATACAACTAAAAGAATTAAAAGAAAGCACTGTTGTGCCGCAAACAAAGATTTTTAATACGTCTATTTCTGAGGGGTGCGTACCAGATAATTTCAAGTTTGCAAATGTAACACCTATCTTTAAGAAAGGCGATAAAGGTGCGCCGGGAAATTATAGGCCAATCAGTTTAACGTCTTTTGTAGATAAGCTACTGGAATCAATAATTAGGGATCATATAGTCGAACACTTAGAATTGCATAACTTCGTTAGAAATACGCAGCACGGTTTTAGGCGAAACAAATCTTGCTTAACTAATCTTTTAGAATTTTTTCTAAGCGTGGTTGAAGTTTACGATGGTCATCGGGCAGTAGATGTAGTGTATTTAGATTTTCAAAAAGCGTTTGACACCGTACTGCACAAAAGTCTCATTGAAAAAACTAAGGCTCATGAAATCAGGGGTGTAGTAACAAATTGGATAGAAGAGTGGTTGCGAGGTAGGAAATAGAGGGTGGTCGTTGATGGAGCAGGGTCGTCTTGAGCTAATGTTGCGAGCGGCGTTCCTCAGGGTTCTGTATTGGGCCCCTTGTTTTTTCTTATATATATTAACGATTTAGATGTCGGCCTTGTCAATACAGTTTCAAAGTTTGCGAATGACACGAAGTTGGGTGGTAGGGCGATTAATGACGAAGATAGAGGTAAAATCCAGGAAGATATGAATAAAATCGTACATTGGCCGGTCACATGGCAAATGAGATTTAACGTTGATAAGTGCAAAATTTTACATATAGGTTTGCGTAACGGTAATTTTGCGTATAGTATGTTAGGGAAGGAGTTGGCAAGCATAGAGCAGGAAAAAGATTTAAAAGTTATAGTCACTGGTGATTTAAAAGTAGGGAAACAAAGTACAGCAGCGGTCAATAAAGCGAACAAAGTGCTAGGTTTTACAGCTAGGAATTTCGAGTACAAATCGCTCGATATTATTGTTCCTCTTTATAAATCATTAGTTAGACCCCATTTGAAAAAAAGTACGCGATTCAATTTTGGTATCCGCATATGCGAAAAGATATAGACAAAATTGGAAGAGTTCAAAGACGAGCAACTAAGATGATTCCGTCGCTTAGGTCAAAGTCGTACGAGGATAGTCTTAAGGAGTTAAAATTGACTACACTCGAGACTAGGAGGCGAAGGGGTGATCTAATCCAGGTTTTTAAAATTATGAATGGGTTCGATAACGTAAATAGAGATAGCTTTTTCGAAATATCTCAACATAATAGGACTAGAAATAACAGGTGTAAGCTGACAAGTAGAAGGTTCGAGGCAGCAGTTGCCAAAACTTTTTTACGCATAGAATAGTAAATAGGTGGAATAGTTTGCCGGTAGAAGTAATTAGTAGCACGTCTATAAACATGTTTAAAAATCGATTAGACGAATATGTTGATAGATTGGGTATAGTTTAAGGTAGCAGAAGTAAGGCTTTTGTTGTTCGGAACCCACATAAAATTGTAGGTCCCCTCCGCCACCACGGAGGACATGCACAATACATATTTACAAACACAGTTAGGTGAACCAGCCATGAGTGGATCCTACGGTCTTTGTTGGTTTGAAACATTATAACATTTTATATACTGGGTGTCCCATTCGAAATGAAACAACTTTGAAACTGTACTTTTTAAAGTATCAATGTGAGAATGTTGAAACTTTGCCAGTTACTACACCATATGCATAAGTTTTTGTCATAATGTTTTTTGTTTGTTTAAGATTGAATTATGTTTACCCCACAAGAAAAAGCGAAATGCGTGTTATGAATGGCTGAATTGAAGTCACCTACTCTGGTGCAACGGCGATTCCGTACCTTTCACAAGGAACCACCCACCAGAAAAGACCTATATGCATGGACCAAGAAATTTGAGGAGACTGGCAGTGTTCTAAAGGAACACTCTGGAGGGCGAACAAGATCTGAAGATGATGTTGAACGAATACGCGGCGCCTTTGGTAGTAGCCCGAGAAAGTCCATCCGTCGTGCCAGTGTCGAACTTCAGATTCCTCGTTCAACTGAAAGAGCGCATCACAGAAGTGGTGGACTCTGTAACCCCTGAGATGCTAGGCAACGTGTGGAGGGAAATTGAGTACCGTTGCGACCTGGTCCGTGCTACAAATGGTTCACATATAGAATGCATACAATAAAGAACTCTAATAAAGGGTGATCCAGAGAAATGAGACCCAAAAAAACCCCTGTAACTCTTAAAGTATAAGTCCTTTTATAAAATCATACGCATCATTCGAAAGAGGATAGTTACAAGTTTGTACAGGATTGTATAGGTTTTGACAATACAAGACAAGATAAGATACAAAACAAAATAAAAGTGTTAGTTAAAACTAACCCTTCAAGATGACTGCATGGACTGTGGAACAGCTGCGTTTCATAACTGAGCAATATTATGAGCATGAAAGAAGTGTAGTTTCAGCTCAAAGATCTTTCAAGACAAATTTTCAGATGTCAAAATCACCTTCTAAGAAAGTAATCCGTCGGTGTGTCAGAAATTTTTCCCTAACTGGCAGCATTGGAAAAAGAAAACCAACTGGAAGAGTGCGCACAGCAAGGATAGACGAGATCATTAACAGAACTCATGAAATTGTACAGGATAATCCTAACATAAGCATCAGACGTGCTTCTCAGCTGTTAGGAGTTGGATATGGAACAACACACCGTATATTCAAGCAAAATTTAATGCACTTTCCATATAAAATTCAAACAGTGCAACAACTAAACGATGGAGATTTCGCACGAAGACGACAATTCTGTCAATGGATCCAACAGAAGGTAAATGACACCACCAATTTTCTAGCAACTTTGATTATGTCAGACGAAGCCCATTTTCACTTGAATGGAACTGTAAACAAACAAAATTGTCGTTTCTGGGCAACAGAAAATCCATTGAATATTACCGAAGTCCCGTTGCATAGTCAGCGTGTAACTGTTTGGTGTGGTCTTACTGCATCTCAGATCATAGGGCCGTACTTTTTCGAGGATTCCACCGGAAACACGGTCACTGTAAATGGTGATCGCTACGAAAAAATGTTGACCGATTTCCTTATTCCTAAATTAAGAGATCTTTGTCTAGAAAACCACTGGTTCCAACAAGACGGAGCTACCTGCCATACCACGAGAAACTGCATGGCAGTTTTGCGTCAAACGTTTCCAGGCGAGTTAATCTCAAGATTTGGAGACGTTGAATGGCCCGCAAGGTCTCCGGATTTTTCTCCCTTAGATTATTATCTCTGGGGATATTTAAAGAGTAGGGTCTACACTCTACAAAAATAACCCAACGACCTTGCAAGAATTGAAGGCCGCCATCACAAATGAGATACAGGCCATACCACCGCACACTCTTGCAAAAGTGATGCAGAACTTACAAGCGAGAACACTGGAATGCTTGGCAACTAATGGAGCACATTTGAAAGGAGTCATTTTTAAAAAATAAATATTTCATAATAAACTTGTAACTCTACTCTTTCGAATGATATATAGTTTTTATGAAAGGAATTAAATATTAAGAATATTTGGCTTTTTTTTATGGGTCCCATTTATCTGGATCACCCAGTATATCTAAATGTTATAATTCACATATATTGACTATTTACTATGTGAATATTACATTGTTTGCATCATTCAATAAAAAATTATAAGGTTTCAAAGTTGTTTCATTTCGAATGGGACACCCGGTGTGTGTGTGTATATATATATATATTTATATCCACACACACCTTTGGTTTTCTTGCCCCCGAATTGCTCATTCTGACGAAGATCAAGCTTTTCACTCCACCTTAGACCTACAGTTTAAGGTCGAATTCGAACCACGCCGCACCAGCAGCCCTGCGTTTTAACCACTAGGCTACCCAGGATACCTATTTATCTACCAACCACTTTCTTTATTGTGTAAAAGGATGAACAGTTGGGTTTTGCTGTGCTTTCGAGGCGCCAACCGAGGCACTTTCGTTATAGATAAAAAAATATATATATATATATATATATATAAAACGTAAAGAACGACGCTTGTATAGGAGAATATTCCGCGCAAGACGAGAGAGAAAGAACGAAACAAATGGAAAAATGAGGTAACCACCCGGGAATCGAACCCGGGATCTTCCGATTGCCGGTCAGATGTGATAACCATTACACCACGTGCCTCACCCAATCAAATGTCGTAATTCTTCTACATACGCGCAGAAACCAATGCCTCAAAGGGGCTTGTATTCTCCTATACAAGCGTCGTTCTTTACGTTAATTACACTGCGTGTTTGCAGTTAGAATGTATATATATATATATATATATAATATATATATAATTATATGCGCCTCGGTGGTGTAGTGGTTAGCATCGCTAACTACGAATCCATCGGCCCCGGGATCGAGACCCGGTGACGGCAGGCGACGCCCAGCAGAACCCAGCTGTTCATACTTCCACACAATAAAGAAAGTGGTTGGTAGATAAATGGGTACCCTAGGTGGCCTAGTGGTTAAGACGCTGGGTTGCTGGAGGACGTGGTTCGGCATTTATGGCATTTTGCTGAACATCCGGGATCTAGTTATCATATTCATTTTTTGGCTTCATTTTTTTTTGTAGTTTTGTTGTGAGTGCCAGGGCCGGCGAGAGCTGCCACGGGCCCCGCGGAAATATTGTTATATGGGCTTCCCTGTTTACTCAGCACTTTATTATTGAGATGACGTGTGTGTGTGTGTATATATATATATATATATATATATATTGTCTAAAAGTCACTAAAGGGAAAAGTCACTAAAAGAAAGCTGAATGGCAACACAATCGGATTAACAGCGGAACGAGGTCTGTTCGTTTGTTTGGGCTGAACTAACAGCCTGATTATTTACATCTGGCTAAATCGTTGGTGCTAAGTTTAATTTGGTGATGTTTCTAAAGTGACCAAATTAAGTGAGAAGTTGTCTAATAACTTTACTTCTAAATTAGTAAAGTTAGAGAGTTTAGGTAGGCCACTTTGTGGGACGCTGGGAATCTATGGTTGGCCCTAAAGAAAATCTAAATCAAAGCACCGGTAAGTGCCTTTGTTGTTGTTTAGAAACCTAGTAACTTAGCGGGATCACAAACCCCAAGTTTACAATTGGCGACGAGGATGGGATTCAATTTGGTTGTTTGGAAAATTGGATGTAGCCAAGCCTAGGTGGGTCGTTCGATTTGGTTGGTTTGTATGGGTAAGCTACTGTACTATAGTTTAGTTCCCACCGGCCTAACTATAATACTAATTCCTACTCACCCCTAACTCTAATACAATTTACTATTCAGCCCTAACTTGGGAGTAACTAGATCACATTTAAACCCTATCTAACCTACTTCACGTTATTTGGCCTAAATCGGTTTTGTTCTCGCATGTCGGTGATTGGCCATATAAGCCCCTACGAAGACTCTGGGAAGGACTTCGAAGCTTATTTCACTAGGGTGAGGTTGTTTTTCGAGACAAATTCCATTCTTGATGCTAAGAAAGTACCTACCTTCTTAACTATAATAGGCCCTAAAAACGTTTGGCTTAGTTATGGACCGAGTTGCTCCTAAAGCACCGGAAACTTGCACCCATAATGAATTGGTACAGGCCCTAACCAATCACTACAACCCCCAAGTAGTTCTCATCTATGAATGTTTCAAATTTTATTCGAGGCATCAGACTGTGAATAAAAGCATTGCAGAGTTTGTTGCAGGTATAAAAGCCTATAGCCGTACTTGTAAATTTGGGGACAAATTAGACGAAATGATAAGAGATAGGTTTTTAATGGGTCTCGAACAGGGCCGGATTAACCATTAAGCAAAATAAGCCCGTGCTTAGGGCATCAAGGGAAGGGGGGCACCACATAAATTTTCCATTGTCGGATTTACCATGGATTTATTATACTATTATAATCGCGGCTTATAGCCTATAAGCTGTTGAAAACTGAATTATATATATTCATATATAGTATTTTTTTTTTTCATTGTTTGAATTTGTAGTGAACAACAACCCTTTTGAGAGAATAAATATATTTCGTTGTAATCACACACTTTACGCTTTGCGTTATTATTTTGTTTATATCAAATCTTTGAGCGCCATATTAAAAATACATATAGATTAAATATTTTCGTGTGCTATAGGAAGTTATTCTGAACGTGTGATTTGTGCATATAATATTAAATATATATTTTACATAATCATTTGGTATTGTTTTACAGAAAGATTTAGGTTTATAGAATTGTAATATAAATTAATATTAAAATAAAAGAAACTATAAACTCTCTATATTGCTGTTGTATCAAGTGATGTTTATCACGGCCATTATAATAATAAGATATACTGACCTAAGTTAATTAGCGTTGAAGAAGTTTATCTGTTGCTCTCTCTTCTTCTCTAGGGTAAGTCTATGAAGTGTACTTTATTTGTATATATAACAATATTTTATCATACACGTATCTTTATTTTATAATTTATTTATCTATTGTCATAACAGTATAAAAGAATTTAGATTGTAATATAAATGAAGTGGAAGCATACAAAAATAAACATTATTTTCCATCTTACTGTAAGTTTTGTTTCATTTCAAAAAATAAAATTTTATTTTATGGTTTATTTTTGTTTATATTTTGAATTACATATATATGGGGCACCAAAATCTTTTAAGTGCTTAGGGCCTCTAAAGGTCTTAATCCGGCCCTGGTCTCGAAGAGGAGTCTACCCAAAGAGCCCTATTAGCTATACAGGACCTAACTTTTAGTCAGGCTGTAGAAATAGCTGCGGCTAGGGAAGCAGCTGCTAAAGATGTTAGAACTTTTGGCAGTCACGGTAGTAAAGCCCAACACGTAAATAGCTTTAAATCTTCTAGGCCTGGCAGACCTAATGAGCCTACTAGACAAAAAAAATTAAGGTATGCGGCAAATACGACTAAACCTACTAATTCGAACGCTAAACAGGAGGAAAAGCCTTCCAAGCCATGTACTGGGTGCAGAAAACACCAGTGGAAGAAGGACTGTCCTTTTAAAGAAGCAGTTTGCCGAAACTGTAGTAAAATACGCCTCAGAGCTAAAGTTTGTTTTTCAAAGAAAACAAGGGGTGAAAATTCTAATTATAACATTTCTAGTGTTAATCCTCAAAATGGAAATACTTCGAACATTGGAGTGGAGTCAGGGCCGGATTAACCATTAGGCTAATAAGGCTGTAGCCTTAGGCCCTCATATTTTTTAGGCCCTCGAGTTTAGGCCCTAATTTTTATATCATAAACCCTAAATCTTTGTCACAAGGTTGGTTAAGTAATATCATACAGTAAATAACTGCATAATTATATCTTCAGAGGTGGAAATCAAGAGTTTTTAAGTTTTAGTTAAGTTTTTTATATGTAATTATATCTGATGGTGTATCATTCTTTCTGAAATTGTTTTTCAAACGTTGGGAATTTGGGCCTGGTGTAATGATCATTCAGCAAGTTGAAGAAAGGGGATGTTTTGTTTGATATCACAGTTTAGAACTAGGAAGGAAGAAACCATTTTCTATTTGAATTGTATGCTGTTTTTGCTGTTTTTTTGTTAGTTGTTAAATTTGGATAAAAACGTTTTCATTTGTTTAAAGATTTTATGAATTACATAGGCCCTTCTCTCCTATTAGCCTTAGGTCCCTCACAGCCTTAATCCGGCCCTGAGTGGAGTACCTATTTTATGAGCAGCAAAGTAGTGATAATACAGGTCCATATATTGTAGAGGTAGGCCTAAATGGAATTACAGTTCCTCTAGAACTAGATACAGGTGCTGCCAGAACTGTCATGTTGTAACAGGGTGCATGTTGTGATTTTTGGCTGATCCGTTGGGTGGTTGGTTGTATGGTATGTGATACGTGGCTGAATTTCGTGCGTGCTTGGACTTTTGAATTTTGGTTGCTTGAAAGCGACAGCTGGTCTTGAACTGGAAATTTTGGTGATTAAACCGTGTAAAATTTAAAATAAGAAACAAATATTATCGAAGGTTTCCCCTGTGAAGGAATTTTTTGTATTAGGTGAGTCAGTAATGCTGTACATGATTGTAAATCCTAAACTATTGTGTATATTGAGCTATTTTTAGATATCTTTGAGTGATATATAAATGTTTTCATATTAGATTTGGTTGGAGAGACAGCATACTGTAACAACAGTAACCTAAGAATTGTCCTCTGCAAAAGAGGTAGGCTGTATGTTATAAATTGGTCTCTATGTATATATAATGTATATAACTTATCTACTTAAGATTTTTATTATTGGAGAAATGATATTTATGTAAGTGATGTTTTATTAGTTATTTTCTTCCGAATTTTTTAGGAGACGGAGTTGGGAGCCAGATCTCGCAACTGCTTGTAAGCTCCCTGAATAAACCCCATTTTTTTATAAGTGCCAGTGATTTAAGTATTTAATATTGTAGGTTTAAGTTTAGTTTTAGGTTAAGTTAAGTTTGGGTTTAGGTTGTTAAATTTAAGTTAAATTTAGGTTAAATTTAAGTTAAGTTTAAGTTAAGTTTAGGTTAGAGTAATGATGACTTGTGTATGCAGCCTGATTTACTTTGTATATATTAATATATAGTTTTGTAATCTAATGTTTTACTGTTCCTGGCTGGGACGGCCTCGCGCTGTAAAGGGGATATACAGTATATATATATATATTCGGTTGTGGAATCTTGGTCACGGTGACAGTTTAAAACAGTTTTTGACAAAACTTTCAAAAATATACCTAAACTACATGCATCTCAAACAATACTAAAAAAATATGGGGACATACAAATACCTATTTGTGGAGAAGCATCCATCACAGTTACATTCAACAAGAAAACTTTGTCTCATCCCTTAACTCTTTTAGTGGTTGATGAACAAGGGCCTACTCTACTAGGCCGTGATTGGATTGATGCTTTGAAAATGCCTATTGACAAAATTTTGCCGAAGGGTCAGACAGATGTGCATACACTCTCTTATCCGTCTGACATAGACTCATTGTTAATGGAGCTTTCTTACGTTTATGGGCCTGAAGTAGGCAAACTAAAGAGCCATCAGGTCTGTATAGAGGTAGACCCTAATGTAACTCCAAAATTGTGTAAGGTTCGTTCAATTGCACATGCACTGCGGGAGAAGGCAGATTTAGAAATTGACAGGCTGCTCATCGATAAAATTATCGAACCAGTCACACACGCTAAGTAGGCTGCCACGGTAGTTCCTTTACTAAAACGTGACAAGTCAGTGCGGTTATGTGAGGATTACCGTTTAACAGCAAATAGAGCAGTTCTACATTGCTACCCTATATCCAAGCCTGATGAATTATTTAGTTCTCTTGCTAGGGGTAAATATTTTACAAAACTAGATGGACCTTTTCCAGTTTGTGTACCGTTTTTCATATAATTTATTTTTGCTTCTTTTCAGATCAAAAATGTTGTGATTTAAAGTATGTAGCTAATAAGTTTACTAATCTTTTAAAAGTTAGATAGTATTCTGGGATCACCTGAAGATCCGTCACCCCAGCCTTTTTTAGCTTTATAAGTCTAACTAACGAAAATATCACGACCTAACCTAACCAATCATTAGGTCAATTGTACGCCCTTGACGATTGGTTAGGTTAGGTCGTGATATTCAGGTGATCCCAAAATACTATCTAACTTTTAAAAGATTAGTAAACTTATTAGCTACATACTTTAAATCACATTTTTGATCTGAAAAGAAGCAAAAATAAATTATATGAAAAACGGTACACAAACTGGAAAAGGTCCAACTAGATATGTCCCAAGCCTATGCTCAACTGAGTTTAGATGAAAATTCGGATCAAATGTAGAATTCGGACCCCAGCCTTCTTTAGTTAGCTTTATAAGGCTAACTAACGAAAATATCACGATCTAACCTAACCAATCGTTCGGTTAACTGTACGCCCTTGACGATTGGTTAGGTTAGGTCATGATATTTTCGTTAGTTAGCCTTATAAAGCTAACTAAAGAAGGCTGGGGTCTGAATTCTACATTTGATCCGAAAATTCTAAAGAGCTAACTATCATAAATACGCACCGAAGCCTGTATAGGTACAGTAGGCTATGCTATGGAATAGTATCTGCTCCGGTATTTTTCAGAGGACAATGGACCAAGTTTTAGGTTACATTCCGGGTGTACTTTGTTTTCTAGATGGTGTCCTCATTTCAGGTTCATCTAAAAAAGAACACCTAACTAGATTAACCACAGTTCTAAAAAGACTCCGAGATGCCGAACTTAAGCTAAAGAAAGAAGTGTTCTTGGGTCACTAATGTGGTTTCATATTTAGGGTTCCGCATAGATGCCTCGGGCATTCATCCAATGGTGGATAAACTAGAAACAATAAAAAATGCACAACCTCCACAAAACATCACACAGTTACAAGTTTATTTAAGTCTCCTAAACTTTTATAGGAAATTTTTGCCGAATGCATCGACTTTCCTTGAACCCCTAAATAAGTTATCACGGTCTGGGGAGTAGTGGAGATGGGAGAAAACCTAAATGGAAGGTCCATTCTCCTAGTCAAGGCCGTACGCAAGAGGGGGGGGGTAGTTTGGGGTTTCAAACCCCCCCGATTGAGAATAAATTTACATTAGACCTTACATTACATAGAATTTGCATTGCACACACACACACACACACACACACACAAACATCTGAATTTTCTGTAATTTTCTTGAATTTTATGCTAAAATATCGTGATTTTCTGTTTCAGTCACTTGGCAACACTGGTTTAGTCATTGTTATGATAGTTTGGCCTAAATTTTCTGTCGTTTGCAATTTTACTGTAATTAAAGACAAGTGACCATGAATAAAAGAAAGAAAATGGAAAACACCATATTTAATTATTTTACGAAGAAAGAGAAAATGGACGACCATGTAGAACCTGGGCAGATTTCATGAAATCTACTCGACATTTGCAATAGTTGTAAAATGCAAAATAAAATACCTTTTTATTAAATCTATTTTTTAAGACTTCCTGAAGTTTTCCAGATTTGCGTTTTATTTTACAATAATGATTAGAATAACGTTAACTCACTAAAATATGTGTCACCATATGATCACAAGTATTAAACAATTACATTGTTATCTTAAGCGAATGAAACCCGATCATAAAGAAATTTTCGATTTCTGAACCCCCCCCCCCATGCAGAAATCCTGCGTACGGCCCTGCTCCTACTGCATTATGATCCTAAACTTCCTCTCATAGTTTCAGCAGATAGCAGTTCTTATGGAATTGGGGCAGTGTTATCTCACCACATTGATGGTGTAGACAGGCCTATCTGTTTTGCTTCTAGAACACTAACTGAGACTGAAAGGCGATATGCACAACTTGAACGTGAAGCCTTAGTCTAAGTATTTGCAGTATAAAAATTCATTTCTATCTATGGGGTCATGAATTCAAACTAATTACTGACCATAAGCGTCTTTTAGGTTTATTTTCACCTAATAAAAATATTCCAGTTATGGCCTCAGGTAGGATTCAAAGATGGGCACTGATTCTACAAGCCTATAAATTTGACTTAGTACATCGGTCAGACAAACTTCTAGGTACGGCTGATGCTCTAAGTAGGTTGCCTTTAGAAAATCCAAATAAATGTGTACCTATACCTACAGAATGGGTTCACTTGGTGGAATTTTTGGAATCCACTCCAGTAACTGCTGTACAGATAGAGCAGTTGACAAAATCAGACCCTATTCTGTCTAGGGTCATCCATTACTGCTTAGTTGATTGGCCTACTAAGGTTGAGAGTGAACGATCCATGTTGACTATGCAGGTCCTATAAATAATATCTAATTCCTAGTCATTGTGGACGACCTACTCTAAGTGGGTGGAAATTTTTCCAACCACTTCCACGAATTCGGGTGTTACTATTCGCTTACTCCGTTCATTGTCACGTTCCGACAATGGTACTTGTTTTACCAGTGAGGAATTTCGTTTTTTTGTCCGCCTAAATGGCATTAGACATGTCCGGTCTAATGTTTTTCACCCGTCTACTAACGGTCTCGCGGAAAACATGGTCCGTACTTTCAAGTCGGCCTTGCGTCATTCTCATGGGGAGGAAATGCAAGTGGTGTTGGATAAATTTTTGTTTAAATATCGACTAACACCTCACACAACGACGGGGGTGCCTCCTCCTAAACTCATGATTGGCCGGGGAATTTGTTCAGTTTTCGATCTGTTACGTCCAAACGAAACGTTACAACAACGAGTTTTACGCCATCAGAAAGAACAGAAGTTGTACGACGACACTATAAAAAGGAGAGGTATAGAAGCGCAACCTAATGATCCAGTTATGATTCGCAACTATGGGGCTGGACCAAAATGGGTTCCTGCAACTGTGCAGGACAGAACGGGCCCTGTTTCCTTCAAGTGCCAACTAGAAGATGGTCGTTCTATTAAACGCCATCAGTACCAGATATGGGAACGTGAATTGCAGGATGACCAGAGTCTTCCGGAAGAGAGAACCGATCCTCTCGAAAATGGTTCAATTCGGCCGCCTATGCAGGTTGCACCTATTCCTACTGCATCAACCCCGCTCCGCAGGTCGTCTAGGGTCTCTCACCCCCCTGACAGAACGTGTATATATAATGACAGATGATGCGAAATTTGAAACACAAAATAAGATAGCAGTAAACAGAGCAAAGAGAATAACGGGTCAGATATTGAGAACTTTTAAACGAAGGGATAGGAATGTAATGATTCCTCTACTGAAAACCCTGATAATACGCAAATTAGAATACTGCTCGGTCCTAACCTCCCCATATAAAAAAGAAGACATTAGACAGCTGGAGGGGATCCAAAGAAGCTTCACAGCCAAGATCAATGGGTGCAAAGAACTAAATTACTGGGAAAGGTTACGAGAACTAGACCTATATTCACTGGAAAGGAGAAGAGAGAGATACACCATTATTTACACTTGGAAAATAATGGAGAAACTAGTCCCTAATCTTACTCTGAATCCCATAACTCCCCAAACAACGATGGAAAGTAGAAGCGGTAGACTGTGTCGTATTCCCAAATTGAAGGCGAGACAGGGAACATCCTTAACCCTGAAAGAAAATAGTTTTGTAGTGAGAGGACCAAAACTGTTTAATCAGTTGCCCAAAGACCTAAGAAACACGAAGGGAGTTGCAGTGGAAATCTTCAAAAGAAGACTAGACGCCTGGCTCAGAACAATCCCCGATGAGCCGGGCGTACCTGGCTATGTGAGGTGGAGAGCGCAAGAATCCAACTCACTACTTCACCAGGCCAACTCGAGAGGAGGGGCGACAAGCTTGACCTTCGCGAAATGAGAAATCATCACGCGGAACCTTTGTAAGGTTGTAAGATATATATATATATATAGTCTAAAAGTCACTAAAGGGAAAAGTCACTAAAAGAAAGCTGAATGGCAACACAAACGGATAAACAGCGGAACGAGGTCTGTTCGTTTGTTTGGGCTGAGCTAACAGCATGATTATTTACAGCTAGCTAAATCGTTGGTGCTAAGTTAATTTGGTGATGTTTCTAAAGTGACAAAATTAAGTAGGAAGTTGTCTAATAATTATATCAGTTAAGGGTAATGTTTATAGCTTCTAAATTAGTAAAGTTAGAGAGTTTAGGTAGGCCGCTTTGTGGGACGCTGGAAATCTATGGTAGGCCCTAAAGAAAATCTAAATCAAAGCACCGGTAAGTGCCTTTGTTGTTGTTTAGAAACCTAGTAACTTAGCGGGGTCACAAACCCCATGTTATTACAATTATGAGTTTTTTGTGTACATAACAAGCAAACTGATTATATGTCCAAGTCACTATTGAAAACATACAGTATGATGATCTCTGTAAAATGTATGTTCATTAATTACACTGGCCAACAAAATGAAACTTTTTTTTCTCATCACAAACATGATCACACTTTTCTTAATGCATCTTTCGCGCTGATTCCGAATCTGGTTTTTTTTTTTTTCTAGCACGTATAGTTATATAGATACACTGGTTTTGATATTTTTAAGTTTTTGATATTGCTATAAGAAAATTTATGGATGTATAGATCACACTTAGGAATGCTAAACAACAAATACATCATATACTTTATTCAATGTACTTATAAATAAAGAATATATACATTATTTTATTAAAAGCGCTGAGTGTGATTTCCTTTTGTAAATTTGGCCTGGATTGTCACGATACAGCATCCAACAATGGTCCGCCATCATGCTTTCATTCCAATATCCTTGGTAGCGCTTCTCCATCATCTGAATATCTTGATGGAAGCGCTCTCCTTGCTCGTCACTCACTGCACCAAGGTTTTCAGGAGAGAAATCTAAGTGGGAATGCAGGAAGTGAATATTTAACGACATTCGACACTCCATTTCTTTGAAGGCATCAAGGAGGTTCTTGACTCCATCCTTATACGCAGGTGACTTGTTGCTTCCAAGAAAGTTTTCACATATCCATTTGTGAATCCTGACTGCATACCCATAAGCATTCCTATAACTTTTAGATCTCCACAAACATTCCATTGATGACTGTCGTATTTGATTGCCTTAAGTAGTATATCCATATTGTCATATGTCTCTTTTAGATGGATGGAATGGGCAATGGGGATGGATGGCATTATATTACCATTATGCAAAAGAACTGCTTTCAGGCTTCTCTGCGACGAATCAATAAAGAGGCGCCACTCAGATGCCACATACGTCTGAGATATGGCTGTAAATAGTCCATTGATGTCATGGCAATAACAGAGAGGACCGTCTACTGAAAAGAATGCTGTTAATTCAAAATTCCGCTTCCGGTAGTAACTAATACGAACATTGTTCTCAAGTAAATTGTTCTCCTTTAGTCTTGAGGCGAGAAGCTCTGATTTCTCTTTAGACAGCGATAAGTCTCTAACAAGATCATTCAACTGTCCTTGGGTTAACTTTTTAGGCTCTAAATGTCTACCTTCAAAAGTGTACTCTGGTTCTGTAGATGGTCCGGAAACGCCAGTTGCACCTTCATCACTTTCCATGTCATCTATGATAGAATCTAGCCTATCACTTGGGGAATTGGAATGGGCAATGTTTCATCATGTTTTACTGGTCTACGTGCTGAATCCAAGTTTGGATATACAATCGGGTGTTTGTTCTTGGCAGAAAACCCCATTAAGTTCACACTACAAAAATAACAGTCTTCATGATGATCTCTCGGCTCCCTCCATATCATGGGTATGGCAAATGGCATTGAAGCTTTCTTTTTGTTAAGCCAATCACGTAATCCATTTGAACAGCCAGAACAGATTTGATGTGGCGCCCATGGTTTATCTTGGTCACCTAGATGGCAACCAAAGTATAGCTTGTATATTTTCTTAATGTCGGTTGTAATACTTCGTTGCTGTGTTTTAGTTGTGAACTGGCCACATACGAAACAGAACTTGTCGGGGTCATTCTTACATTGTCGAGGCATGTTGACTGACCTGAGCAAACTATAAATTCAAAAAAAATGTACACCAACTTGACACAACAAGTTCTTGGACTGGACTGATCTTTTGACACACAAAGCACGGCGTTGTTGCCTGAATCACAATGCTGCTAGACGTAAAAGCTCACACCTGAAATACATAAGATGTATAATTAAGATAATTGAAATAAATAAGATGAATAAACTAAAAAAACACAATAAAATAAACACAATCAAATGTTGAAATATTAGTATTTTGCCTATTTAAAATGGTTAAATCTGTGTAGTTATATATATGCCTTCATCTTGAAAACTATACGGGTTAGAAAAAATCTGAATGCAGTTTTGGAATCAGCGTGAAAATTGCTATCCAGCCAATACAAATTTACTCTGATCAAAGATCTTTGTTGACCAGTGTTATATTTCCTCTCTATTATTTAATCAAATGCTTTATTAATATTTTTAGATTTTATCCCCTCTTTCCGGGCCTCCTAGAGGTCCGGGCCCCGGGAATTTAACTCGGCTTCCCCGCCTCCTCGGCGGCCCTGGTGAATGCTCTATAAATTCTAATAAATTATATTATATGGGAAGTAATTATACATAAAAATACTTCAAATATTTATGAATAGCAATAGGTTATACACTCGATTTACGTATTTAACAATTGCTTTAATTTTATACTTAGAGAATGGAATTCATTTATTACTGTGAATGGTGGCTATTATTCACTTAGAAACCATCTATGAGTACCAAAATATGTGAACGTTAGATGAACAACAATATTGGTTTTGTTGCCTTCTTTTATTACTGTGAATGCCATTCACAGTAATAAATTAATCCCAGTTTCCAAGTAAGCATAAAATTAAAGCAATTGTTAAATATATAAATCGAGTGTATAGCTTATTCGGAAAACAAATATTCGCCTACGTTAACAAAAACCAAACGTAATGACTATGATAAGTTATCATACCTGCCTTTTTCTTCCAAAGAAGGGTGTATCAATTATATACATAATACAACCAAATAGTGAAATACCTGGATCAAGATTGCATAATTATCATTGGTAACTATGCAGTCTTGATACGGATGTTTTAGTATTTGACTGTATTATGTATATATACACCCTCTTCTTTGCAAGAAAAAGGTAGGTATTAATCAGGGTTGGTACCCAAAAACCCAAGACCAGAAACCCACCAAAAACCCAGCACAATACTTTGCTGTCTTTTTTGTACTTCCAGCATCTACTGCTGAAATCAGATATGGCTTTTTTCCATTATGAATACTGTGCGCAATAATAGGATCATTACCTACTGAACTCCAACCATCTTGTATAAGGGTAATGGTACAATCATCAAGATTAAGGTCATTCTTCATTTCATGGATTACTTCTTCATTAACTTTTATTAACAGATCAGATGCCAACCTTTTCCTGTTTGGTGGTTCATATCCTGATCTTAGACCTTTGATTAATTTTATAAATTCTTTATTTTCTAAAACGTTGAAGGGTATGTTAGCTGAAAAAAAAGAACCTTGCAACTTGTAAATCTAATTCTTCCTTTTGGTCCACAGTCGTTCTTACCACAAATGGTGTAATTGATCTTTGCCTTTTATGCTTTATTGGTGTTGAATGACAGAATGTGGATGATGAAGAACCTGCACTGGTGTCACTCATTTCAGGCACATTTTCACTTATAATCTTTGGATCATCTTTGCCAGAAGCCAAAGTTGGAGGAAGTGAATCATTTTCAACTGATGCTCCAAATTCGAGTCTCGACATACCTCTTGCCTCATTTTCAAAACATTCACTTTTCTTTTACTGCATTTCTCTAGATGACGTTTCACTCTCTCAATTTTTCGAGTGATATTTTCTTTGCAATAATTGCATAGTACTCTAGTAGGCTGATCACTTAATAAACTCACCTCGTCCCATTCGCTAGTTTTAGATCTTCCACATCTATAACTCTTTGAGTTTGGCATCTTAAAAATTTAAATTTGAGTTAGGTCTAAATAAAGCTGAAATCTGCTGTTAAGAAATAAAGGAAAGATCTAAAATTAAAATGGAGAAAATTCCAATATATCATTATTATCTCTCATATCTGAACTTTCTGTGAAATAAAGATGTCTTTTTAATATATATTGTAGATTACCTTACCTTACAACCTTACAAAGGTTTCGCGCGATGATCTCTCATTTCGTGAAGGTCAAGTTTATCGCCCCTCCTCTCGAGTTGGCCTGGTGAAGTAGTGAGTTTGATTCTTGCGCTCTACACCTCACATAGCCAGGTACGCCCGGCTCATCGGGAATTGTTCTGAGCCAGGCGTCTAGTCTTCTTTTGAAGATTTCCACTGCAACTCCCTTCGTGTTTCATAGGTCTTTCGGCAAATGATTAAACAGTTTTGGTCCTCTCACAACAAAACTATTTTCTTTCAGGGCTAAGGATGTTCCCTGTCTCGCCTTCAATTTGGGAACACGACACAGTCTACCGTTTCTACTTTCCACCTTTTTTTGGGGAGTTATAGGGTTCAGAGTAAGATTAGAGACTAGTTTCTCCATTATTTTCCAAGTGTAAATAATGGTGTATCTCTCTTCTCCTTTCCAGTGAATATAGGTCTAGTTCTCGTAACCTTTCCCAGTAATTTAGTTCTTTGCACCCATTGATCTTGGCTGTGAAGCTTCTTTGGATCCCCTCCAGCTGTCTAATGTCTTCTTTTTTATATGGGGATGTTAGGACCGAGCAGTATTCCAATTTGGGTATTATCAGGGTTTTCAGTAGAGGAATCATTACATTCCTATCCCTTCGTTTAAAGGTTCTCAATATCTGACCCGTTATTCTCTTTGCTCTGTTTACTGCTATCTTATTTTGTGTTTCAAATTTCGCATCATCTGTCATTACAACCCCTAAATCTTTTGCTCTGGAATTTCTCTGAATTTCCTGTCCATTTGGGGTATAATATTCCATGGACTTTAGGTCTTCTCTTTTTCCGTACCGTAATAGCTGAAATTTCTCGGTGTTAAACTTCATATTGTTGTCTTCCGTCCACTTGTAGATTTTGTTTATGTCGGTTTGTAGAGATCCTATGTCTTCTGGGTTTCTTATTTTTCTACTGATCTTTGTGTCATCCGCAAAGGATGTTACTGTGCTGTCTCTGGTAACGTGCTCATCTGTGTCAGCATGATTATGAAGAGTAGTGGAGCTAATACTGTTCCTTGTGGTGCTTAGCTGAGGACCTCTGATTCTGATGAAGATACTCCTTGAACTGTAACGACTTGCCGCCGCTCACTAAGGAAGTTATATATCTATTTCCCTACTTTTCCTGTTATTCCCATATATTTCAGTTTATGTATTATGATTCCGTGGTCACACTTGTCGAACGCTTTAGCAAAGTCTGTGTATAGTACATCATAGTTTTCATTACTTTCCAGTAAATCAATAATGTTGTTGTACTGTTCCTTTAGTTGTGTAGGCATGATCTGCCTGACCGAAACCCGTGTTGGTTATCATTGAATTTTTTCTAAGTTTCCAAAAAGTCATAGATTTTCTGTCTAACTATTCTTTCAAATATTTTAGTGAGATGGGATGTAAGCGATACTGGCCTATAGTTTTTGGCCTCGGATCGATCTCCTCCTTTATATATTGGGACTATGTTCGCGGTCTTCAGGATGCCCGGTATTTCTCCCGTGTCTAGTGATCGTCTCCATATCCAGTATAGGGGCTCAGCGATTGCATTCTTGCAGTTTTTGACCAGTGTGGCATTCCATTTATCCGGTCCTGCCGCTGAGTGTGTTTTTAGTTTCCCTTTGGCTTGTGATATCATCCGTCGTAAAGTCGAAATCCGTTATACTTTCCCCTTGTGGTTCTTCTTCAAAGAACGCGTTTCTGTCGCATATCAATTTGTCAGTTTTTGGGATACTGAAACATGATTCGTACTGAGCTCTTAATATTTCAGATACTTCTGTTAGATCATCAGATAGAGCACTGTTCTCATTTTTTAAAGGTCCGATATTCGCATGGCTTTTCGACTTTCTTTTTGAGAAATTATAGAAGTACTTTGAGTTAGCCTTTATCGCTTCTATAGCGTCGTCGTCGTCTTTTTCTGTATGCTTCTCGATTAGTTCCTGTATGACGACATCGATACTTTGCAGTTTATCATTTAATATTTTTCTGATGTTATCTTTACAATTACTTAAAGACAAAAGAGGGTATTGTTTCGAAAAAGAAAAAGAGTAACTGCAAAATTCTCTTTCCTCTTTGTAGTATCTTTATGACATGTTTTTCCACAATTTCTAACGTATTCTCCTCTAACGTCATTAGCATCTCCTCCGTTGTCTTGGCCTCGAAAATGGTTTTCCAATCTATTACTTCCATGCTGGCTGTCACATCTTCCCAGTTTATAGCTTTGGAGTTAAAATTAAAAATTTCGAATTTGCTTCTTTCTGTTGTGCGTATTCTTTCCTTTCCTGTTGCCTTTATATTAGTTGTTATTTCAATGATGTCGTGGTCCGATATCACAGTTGGGAATATTTCTACATTATCAATTAGATTACTGTTGTTTGTGAATACCAAATCTAGGCAGTTGTTTTTTCTTGTGTTTTCTGTTATTTCTTGCGTTAACATAAATTCATCAGCTAGAGCTAGTAGCATTTTTACCTGCTCCTGGTCTTCTCGTGTGCCCCCTTGTCCTGGTGTATACATATATTTTTTCCTGTCCTTTTATATTTCATGAATGGGAAATTAAAATCACCACAGAGAAAAATATTTGGGGTTGGATAGTGTAGATCTTTTACCAAGTTTCTTACCTCTGTAATAGAATCTGAAAATTTTGAGGTTGGCGTGTTTGGGGGTCTGTACATTACAATTAATACCATATTTAATTTTTCAATTTTTGCTGCTACACATTCTACGTAGTTGTTTGAGATACTTATAGCCATTTCTGCTATGTACCTTTCGCGTGTGTAAATAGCACATCCTCCTTTACGTCTCACTGTTCTGTCGGCTCGGAGGATGTTATAGTTGTCAATTTGTATTTCTTTTTTGTCAATACAGGACTCACAATTTTCACAGTTCGCTTGGCAGTCCTTTAGACGAGTTTCCTTGAGGCAAGCAAAGTTTGCTCCGGTTTCTTGCATGAGTCCTTTCAGGTATACAACTTTGTTCGTGGGATGGTTTGATTTAAGGCCCTGTATGTTGGCTAGGATTATTTTTCTTTTTTTTCTTTTTCGCATACAGGTGGTTCCGATTTGTTTTCCAATGGGTGCCGGTTCCGTTGCCTTGTGGTCCTCCGAGAATTTACCTCTTTTTATTTTGTCGGTACCTGTTGTCCCGATAATGCATGAAGTGCCTTTGTTCGTACCTTCTGTCCGGCTCTTGGATTCCTATATTTATATTTGTCAGCTGTTTTTTTAATTGCTGGATAGTATTTAGCAGCTGAAATGTGCTGGCTGCGTCTGAAAGATTGGCACTCTTCTTTGATGTTTGTTTTTTCTGTTCACTCGTTGCGTTCCTTTGAGGGTGGTGGTATCGGCATTTTTTTTCGCATTTGCAACTCCCATATCTTGCATAAGTGTTGCAGATCGTAAGATGGTGGAACATGCATTTCTTATCAAATTTGCAGTATCCACTTGTGTAATGCGTTTTGCATAATGTGGGATATGCATATATGCATTGCCCATCCCGATATCTGCAGTTCCCTTTCGCGTAGTATTTACATACGATATTTTCTACACTTCTGCTTCTTTGCTTATTATTTTCAAAGTTCTTAATTTTGGCATTATCATCATTTTTCTTTGGCTGTTTATTTTCTACGTTTTTAGTAATTATCTTTTTATCATTTCCCTCGTTGGACCGTTTGACTACTACGCAACTTTTACTTATTTCTTTTCTTTCATCTATGTCTTCCTTCCGTATTATATTGTTTATATCGTTATTTGTTATTGAATTGTCGTTCGTTATTATGCTGTTATTC
Organism: Bathynomus jamesi; assembly: GCA_023014485.1. Taxonomy (NCBI): domain Eukaryota; kingdom Metazoa; phylum Arthropoda; class Malacostraca; order Isopoda; family Cirolanidae; genus Bathynomus; species Bathynomus jamesi. Next base: position 716,968 of record JAJOZX010001479.1, on the reverse strand, counting down.
GTTATTTCGTCTTCTCTCTCATCCACCCGGTTTTTCGTTGGGACCATTCCGGACCCATGTGTCCCCATTATTTCATTCTTTTTTGTAACTTTCGAGTCTGCTATCTCCATTTCTTTAAAGACAGCGAAAGAATTTACGGTCTGTGTACATGCGCCACATAGAAATTTAATCCCCACGACGTGTTTCGCGTTCGAGACAAGAGTTATTTCGCTATCATTCCAATTCATGCAGATGAAGTCATTTAATCGTTGGCAGAAACCACATCTGATCGCCAAGTTTTCCGTTGTTACTAGATTGCACAAATTACAGATTAAGTGAGAATTTGGATCCATAGCGATGCTATTCCTTAATTAGCGTAAAAAGAAATACCCACACAGATTATTTATTTATTTTTATTTTTATTTCTGATTCTTTCCTTTCGATGGTCAAGGGTATTTCGAGGGTTTTCTGACCTTTGCGTTTTATGACCTTTTTCCTGCCTTGTTTCAAACTTTCTCAAATGCCAACCGTATTTCGTTTTGAATATATACGTTAAAATTGGTGATAAATTATGTAAACTGTATTGCACTTTCTTAATTTTAATGAATTTCACTTTATAATTTATATGCATGGATTCACTGATACTTTATACACTTTCGGGTGCAAACAAAATAAACCGCCGAGTAGATTATTCCCTTCTAATTTGGGTGTTAAATAGAGAGAGCAAAACAGCACGTCCATTCACCACAGAGTACAAGCAACATATAGCAACATGTATAGATAAATAAATTAATAAAATAATAGATATATTAGGCACTACACAGTGTTGGGCACTAAAGCGTTAATCCGATAACAGTTAATTAACGAAGTTAACTTTTTTTAACGGACTGTTAACGGAAGTTAATTTCCATTTATCGTTATCGGACCAGTTAACTTCCGATAACTCGATATTTAGTCTGTTAAAGTCCGTTAACACGTTAACTGCGAGGAGTCATTTACGGAAGATCACCGCTCCGCGAATGAATTCAAACCGCCATAACTTCAGTCTGCTTCCAGATCTCGCAAGGGGAGGTTGTGCGCTTTTTATTGAAGGTAAGAAGGTTCTTTTAACGTTAGTAAAAGTCCTATAATATTATATATATATTAATACGTATGGAGATACGTATGGTAAAATGTACGGTTGAGAAAAGGACATCCTGAGGCCCAAGAGGTCAAGACTGGCAGTTGGGCCTAACTTTGAGAAGTTGGTCTTTCTGAAGGGCAACCAGCACATTGTGTCAGTCTTTAATAAATGTGCCTAAAATTTAATTTTACCTTTCAGTTCCCGCCATAATAATTCTCTGGTAAATTAAAATTTAGTTAATGGTTACAAGGGTAACGGGTTTCAAAACATGTAATCAGTACATTTTTTATTAAAAATAAAAAAAAAAGTTATTAAGCAAAAAAGTTTCAAAACTTGATAAAAATACAGTTAAATACCTATTTATTGTTGGATTTTGCATAAATAAACATTTTCTATGGGTTTTAAAGCTTTTTTCCTTGATTTTTTTTAAATGTTAGTAAAGAAATAGTTATCGTTAACGGATTATCGTTAACTTCCGTTAACTTTGTAGTAAAATTATCGGATTATCGTTATCGAAGTTAACTTTTTGGTTAACGGTGCCCACCACTGGCACTACATAATTATCGAACCTTTCTAAAAAAAAATTTCAACCCATCAAAAAACAAAAAAAACAGCAAAAACCAAGTTGTTGGTTTTTTGGTGAAAAACCCGGGGTTTTGCCAACCCTGGTATTAATCGACTGAGGATTAGGCGAAAGTCAGCATAAGTACGTCAACATGAAGTACGTGAAGCCACAGAGCACTGAAAGCAGTATGTACAATTGTACATCCTTCACCTTCCCTGTCTGAGTGCAGACTGAGGCCAACTGACAGATCCACTCATCCTAGGCAGGGTTGTGCTGTCCTCCAACCGAAAGTATCGTACCGGATGCCAAAATTATCGTATTTTACTTGAAATTATCGTACATATATATTACATACATATATATGGATTAAAGTTGAAACCTTTAACACTCCCATACTACATTAAGTGTATTGGTTTTAAAGTAAAAGAAAAATATGAGAAAAGCAGCAAGCTCACCTTAGTTCTGTCCTACTCTCCTGTGCAGAATGTTGTTTACACGTCGATGGGCAAGCTCATAGATGAAGCACTGTTGCCAGATACAAATACCTCTGGCTCTCAAACTGGACTAGAAAATCTCTAGAAACCTCCGAATCTTTTATGCAGACCTCTACAATCCTTTTAATCAGGACATTTGCGCATTGAAAAGGAATTTTTTCCAGTGCTTTTGGTAAATATGACCGACAGGCCAAAATTATCGTGCATTTCGAAGACAGTATCGTATATCTTACTGTAGTGTACATTTCAGTGTTTTGTTTTATTTAATTTACTTTATTACTTTCCCTTTATCATTGCTCTTTCTTCTCTTTACACTCGCTCTGCTATACTTTATAAACACACGGGCAGACGGATAGCGTGGCTTCCATTATGATTTTAAACAGCAAAGGAAGCGGGAATAAATTACACACTATTATTACCATTTACTGACTTTTTATTTATACCAAAACAATTGAACAAACTGAGGAACACGAGTGCGGACCCATCGTTAACCTTTTATCCCGGAGAGAGACAATTAAATATTTTAATTAAACAATAACATACTAATACGAAAAACTACCTAACTAGGGCACACCCCGTCCGAGGACTGCCATTTTTGGGCATCCTCCCTTCTCTCGGCCCATTCAAGGTGTTGCCAACTAGTATTTTATATTCTTAATTTCAAACAAAACATTATTAATTTCTTATTTTCGTACAAACCATCATTAAACTTCTTATTAAACATTATTATCTTTATTAAACATAACATTATTAAATTCTTTTTAGACATTATTATCTTATCTTCATTAAAAAAAACAATACACGACACTCACATCACTCCCTTGAAAATAAGTTTTCACTTGGAAAACTGATTTATTTCATTTATTTTCTTTTAATAAATTTATTTATTTATTCAACAAATTTATTTATTTTTCAGTTTTTTTCTTTAACAATTTCGAAGTTAGAACAGACAAGAAACCATTTCAATGACAAATTCCACACATTAGATATTTTGTATCATTTCATAAAAATCGCAAAAAAATAAAATTTTAACGTTTGTATAAAACAATATTTCACACTAATAATTTAATCAAATATACAACCTGTAACAAAGCTGTTACGTGAAAAATAAAGGATAATTTTCTTAAAACTGGTCACAACAAATTTCAAGTTCACAATCTGTTTCAGCGATTTCTCATCAAAGGTCGCATTATATCAGAAAAATATTCATATAGTTACATAGTTACTATCAGGGCAACATAACAAGAACAAGATCATGTTTACAAAAAAAAATACTGACCAGAGTGCACATACTATTACAAAAAAAAAAAACACAAACAAATTTGGGCAATAACCGAACCCTTTCACTTATAATTTCACTAAATAATTAGTGTACATCAATTTCTGGACGTCGGTTAGATAACATTCTGCAAAGCTGACAACGGACTTCTTAAATTTTCAATCGCAGCTCTCTTGCTCACTTCGCTAGGATGCAAAGGGTTGCATCACCATGCAAAAGATCAACACGCTTGAGGTTCCGCTCTCTCTCCAAAAAGTGGCGAAAAAGGAGTCGTCCAATTGAAAGAGGATCAGGGATGGAGATATACTGAAAGTGGAACCACGCACCGGAATTGGACGGAATTTGCAATTCTAGTAGTCGACGAAGAAACTCGCCTCTCTCACTCAATTTTTTTCGTAAATGCTGCTCCTCTGCTACGTCCAGCTGAAAGACTCCGTACATGGCATTAATCAAACGATCACTTGGCCGTAGGTGGTTTTACAACGAACCTACTGTACGCCTGTATGGACAATAAAACTTTAAACATTCGTTCAAACGCTCGTGGTTTGCCTACCGAGTAGTAAGACGCATATTAAGCAAAGCATCGAAATAGTGGGACCAAGACTGCCCTAAAATACCAGTAGACCAACTTCGATCGAAACTGTCCTGTACTGAAGTCGCTGCACATTCAGGTTCGTCTCTCTCTCTCTCTCTCTCTCTCTCCTTATCTCGACGGTGATCGATCACCTTATTCGAGTCAACTAAACTCAATGGATGGAATTCGGATTCAACTTAGTTGCTTCCAAATCGAACTTCTCGAAATATTGAAAAAAAAAAATCCAAAAGTTTGTACTGCTACTGATTATCACTTTCCACATTTAATTTACAAAATTTTCTCGACACTTCACTATCGAAACAATAACTATAATTTGCTATGGCCAAATTTACGGAAATATATGACAAAATTACAGAATTTCGCAAAACTTTAATCACAGCCTAGCTACCAATAATGTTACTTATGGCAGTTACATCGGAGAAGAGAATAAAAAAAATATTATCGGCCAAACACAACTAAGCAATACTGCGCACTATAAATATGAACGCGCCCATACAAAGTAACCGTTATTATAATTTAAAAAAAATAATATTATTATTCAAATTACCTTCAGAAATCACATCGATACATTTAAATACAAAAGACAAAAATGAAAACCAGAAACTTCACGTCATCCACTCACGATAGCAATGAACCATCTTACACTTTGTCGGGAGCGGATAAAGATACCGCAAAAACGTTACTGGCAATCTAAAATGCTCCATCTCTGGTCAGCAATCAATCTAAAGCTCCAACTGCACGAGTAAACCCAAATGAAGTTTAAAAAAATAACACAGTTTCCAAAACATATTCATTAAATAAAAATTTTAATATTAACACCGAAAATTAATTTAATATATTAATTCCAACCTGCAACGCTAAATTTCACAGGAATAAAACATAATTCGCAAAATACATCTGAGAGACAACTTTTTCCTTCAACACGAAACCCAGCATGGTTTGTAAATCAGGAATTCCAATAATTTATCGTTTCCAAGTGAAACTAAGTACAAATTTGCATTGTTATTATAAGAACAGATATTATGAACCAAAAAATACATCGCAACCATCCATACTACGAAATAAAAAAATGAAAATAAATCGCTGCATTAAGAAGCGAGTGTTCACTTTTTTGTAAGCGAACCTCTATAAAAATATTCCTAACCGAATCAAACTGCATTACATCATGAAATAATTTTGTAATATTTTTTATGCAAACGCGCGAACGTAAAAAAAAAAAAATTAATTATTTATACCCAGAATTAAAATTTTAAGCAAAACACTACTTTTCACAATAAAATATAATTTCAGAATAAAAAAAAATTTAATCAGCCTATCCATACAAAATATCACCTGAAATTTTCATTAAAACTCATTAAAGAACGAAAAAAAAAATAGACAAAAAAGTCAGCCTACCTATAAAATAAATATTAATGTATAAAAAATTCAAAGAACCGAAATTAATTTATCAAAAAAAAATTCTAAAACGGTGCCTGTATTTCAAATAAACAAGGTAAATTTTTGATAACCTGACTTTTACTTAATTTAGATTTCACACACAGTATACATACGGCAAATAAAAAAAAAAAACTCAGTCTGAATCACCCAGTATAAATTAACGCCTTCAAACATTATTTTTCGACTTTGAACAAAAACCTTAAGAATACTGTTATCTACCTTAAAATTATACACATATGATTGTTATGTGTTGGCTTAAAATTCTTAAACATAAACTCCCTTTTGGAAAATCTTAAAAACTGGCCACTAGATACTGAAAAAATTTTGTTACTTATTTAATCTTTTACAGTTCGCTAATATATATATATATATATATGCAATTGTCACATATAGTTCCGAATTTTAGACCTACCGTATAAAAATGCGTGTCAATTTAATTACAACTAAAAAATTTAACTCCACATATGCAAGTGTGAAATTTATTTACTAATTATGTTATTATCACAATTATTATTAATGCCGAAAACGTAAACGCACAAAAAAAATTTAAACACAAAATAGGTAGGCTGTATAAAGAGTAATAAAAGTTGAAGACAAAAAAAAATGAGCCATCGGACGGGATTTCTAAATTTGAAATAAGTCTCTCCACGAGTGAAGAAAACGAGATGACAAAGGCTACTATGAGAAGAAAAAAAATTACTAAAAAATACTGAGTCGAAACGGTTGGAACAGAGTCTGACTCCGCTAAGATTTTGAAAATGGTGCTCGCCATCTTGAATTATAGAATAAAACGAATTTTCAAGGAACGGGCACACACCAAGGGTGTTTACGGCTTGCAGCTGAAGTACACAATTTATTTCACTGTTTAATTTACCGAAAGAGAATATCTACTAATTTTTGTAAATACTATGAAACGCGTAGTAGTGTATTTGCCGAAATATAAGGCTCGTACGGAAGACGTAGGAATCTCCTTATTTTAATTTAATAAGGACACCGCTGGTACCAAAATGTAGTATACACTTCATTTTTTTTGTTATTTAATTTGCTTTATTACTTTCCCTTTATCATTCCTCTTTCTTCTCTTTACACTCGCTCCGCTGTACTTTATAAACAAGGGTAGACAGATAGCGTGGCCTTCATTATGAATTTGAACAGCAAAGGAACAGGGGATAAATTACACACTATTATTACCATTTACTGACTTTTTACTTACGCCAAAACAAGTGAACAAACGGAGAGGCATAATTAAATATTTTAAATAAACAATAACATACTAATACGAAAAACCACCCAACTAGGGCACGCCCCGTCCGAGGACTGCCGTTTTCGGGTATCCTCCCTTCTTTCGGCCCATTAAAGCTGTTGCCAACTAGTATTTTATATTCTTAATTTCAAAGAAAACATTATTAATTCCTTATTTCCGTACAAATCATCATTAAATTCCTTATTAAACATTATTATCTTTATTAAACAAAACAACATTAAATTTTTATAAACAAAACATTATTAAATTTTTATAAACAAAACATTATTAAATTTTTATAAACAAAACATTATTAAATTTTTATAAACAAAACATTATTAAATTCTTATAAATAAAACATTATTAAATTCTTATTAAACATTATTATCTTATCTTTATTAAAAAGCCAATATACGACAGTACACAGACTTCAAATTATCGTATATGTACGATAATTATCGTACGCATGACATCCCTGATCCTGGGAGAGTGTGAATTTTTTGAGGGGAGTTATTTGGCGCTGGGGGCGACTCATAGCACTAATAAAAAAGCCAACCGGAACCAGGAACTCGTATGTTTTATGGCGGTTCCGGTTCCGGGTTCAGTTCCTCTGAAATGTACCGGTTCCGGTAGTTTCGGGTTCGGGTTGGCAGTCTTGTTTCTCTCTGGAAACCCTTCGTCTCTGCCAAAAATGGTCTCGTACGTTAGACCAGTGAAAAGAGTTCATGGTTCAGTGAATGCCGATTCATGTTAACTTTTACCAACGGCAGGGTGAACGTATGGACCCTACATGTGTCACGATTGCCTCGATTGCCTCGATTGCCTCGAAGAGCATGAAACAGAGTTTCAGCATCTCTCCTGGCCACAGAGTCACCAAATCTCAGTCCAATTGAGAATCTGTAGTTAGAGTAAGCGCAACCCACTACCATGAACACTGAACAGTGAAGGGGATGAAGACTGCATTGCTAGAGAAATAGAGTGAAATCGGCTTGTCTGCCCCCCAGTATTTCATAGAATCCATGTCAACGCTCATTTTAGCTGTCATAAGAGTACATAACGTAGAGTTCCGTATTTTAGGTTAGGTTGATCTAGGTTGGGTTAAGGTTGATTTTCCGCTAATTTGTGTAATCCAGTCATCTCATATATACAGGGCGTCCCAAAAAAATGTATACACACTTTAAATAATTATAAAGGCAGTGTTTATTAAAATACATTTCATTTTCAAAATGTAATAGAATCTACAGACATTATTTAATTGTTTTGTCAACGCCTGTTTTCAAACCGACGTCCGTTCTGGTCCAGGCACTGCTGATAACGCGAAGCAATGGAATCGCAAACATCACGAAACATTTCGTTTGGTATTTGTGTGCATTCTCGTTCAATGGCTGCTCTCAATTCAGCGACTGTTGCAGGTTTTATAGCGTAGACTTTGTCTTTTAAGTATCCCCATAAAAAAAAGTCTAGTGGTGTGAGGTCTGGTGAACGCGGAGGGTATTCTACGAAACCCCTTCGTCCAATCCACATCCACATCGTGCCAAGTACCACTCGCAATACTCCACTCTTCGGTCCGGATCATCATTAATAGCATGGACTAATCTTGGAATGTAACTTTTCCATTGACAGCGCTTCAAAATGCGTTGGACAGACGATTCTGAAATTCCTACCTCACGACTCGCTTGCCGCACAGATTTTCTTGGACTTTGGTGATACGTTTCCAGTACTCTTTCTTGCTTTGTGGGGCTTGTCGATGTCCGTGGTCTTCCGGAACGCTTCTTGTGGACATTCTGAACAGTTCCATCGGCTTCAAACTTATCTCTAATTCGAGTGATGGTAAGTCGCGTTGGTGGATCTGTTTGAAACTCCCTCCTAAACTGTCTTTGCACTTCAACTGCGTTTTCACACTTCCAGTAGCATTTTAGAATGAATTTCCTTTGTTCAAAGCTTAGTCTGACTGCCATTATTAATTCTAATGGGTTTAACTTGGAAAGAAAGAAACATCAATTGAGCTATCAGCTGTTAAAGTGTGTATACATTTTTTTGGGACGCCGTGTATATATATATATATATAATAATATATATATATATATATATATTATATATAATATATATATATATATATATATATATATATAATTCAGTGGCGTTTCCTTAGTGAATGCAACGCATGCAGTGCATGCCTTGTAAAATGTAAATAAATATTAGGTTTTAGAGCAATATTAATATATAAGTAATGATCACCAAATACAGAATTTCTTAACAACAAAATCACTGAAAGATGGATTGATCTTCCACGACACGGCAAAATGAGCGTTATTTTCCCGTCCTTATGGCATAAAATTCCATCTCAGCTTCTTTTCAGAAGAATTGGTGCATCGGCTTCTCGCCAAAAACATACTAAAATGAACCTTATTTGTTTGTGAAATAAACAAGTTTATTGTTTATCTCAACTATATTCACTTAATTTTAGTCCTTTTAACCATTGAAACCTTAAATATTGCATGTCAAAAGTTTAAAAGTCAATTATTCCTAATAATTCATATTCTAAATGAATCAATGCAAAATTCGATCTTTATATAATAGAAAATAGGTTTTATCATTGAGGAACTCATCATTTGTTTGATTGAATGCAGTTTTCGATTCCGCTTTTGGCTGTTTCAAAACCAGCTGAGAACAAATGGAAAATAGATAGATGTCGTTGAGATGCCAAGCCGTCTTTTTTTAATTTCAATCTTCATAATAAGAATTCTTTAGGTAATATTTCTTTATTAATAATTATTTATTAATAATTAATAATTCTTTAATAATAATTCTTCTTAATAATAATAATTCTTTAGGCCTATGATTGTTTTATTAATTATTCTTCGAGGTAGTAGGAAAATAATAAGAACCTATAAAGGGCATTTTTTGAAAAAAGTGATTGGGTCCAACAGCAGTTCAACTGCAGCTAATCTGGAAAATTCCCAAAGATATGATATGTTAAATAAATCCTGTTAGAATGCTAGAAAATACTTCTGAAAATACAGAAAAGAGTTGGCTTCCGGGCTTTGCCCGGACCACGCTGGGGGAGCTACCGCTCACCCAAGGCCCCCTAGCTATTAGGCTCGTGCCTAAGGCACTCGCAATTGGTTTTTGTGCTGATTTTTATTAAAATTTGTTTGCATGCCTAGATGAAAAGTTCACCAGTCGCCAGATATATATATATATATATATATATATATATATATATATATATACAGTATATAAAACTTTTGTTAATCATATGCTAATCTTTTTGTTTTTCCGTCCCGTTGTATATATTTTTGTCATTTCGCCTTCTCCCTTCATTCCCTGACGAGGTGTACTTCTGAATACACGAAAGACCTTGGAATCATTTTTCTTTTTCCTTGTTGGGTTGCATCATTCATTCATTCCACATTTCACGTGTTTAATTGTGAAATATATATAATATATGTATATATGTTAAACAGGGGACCATTCTGAGTTTGTGTGTGTGTGTATATATATATATATATATATACACACACACACACACTACTGTGCAAAAGTCTTGGCCAGGTATATATTTTTCTGATTAATCACATACATCTAGTAAATCTTAGAGTAATGTAAATGAATATACTTGATGTTTTGAGGTTGTATACATCAAATCAATCTAATATGTAGAGGCACATTCCAATTTAAAGGCAACATTTAATTTAAATTGAGGTTTCATTTTTTAGCACCATAGACCATACTGTGTTGTAATCAACAAGTGGGGCATTTAAGTTAAAATTAGTATACATTTTAGTGGTAGTACACAATATTATTTAAAGCAACATGGTTTCATGGTTAATTAATGTCCTTTGTGATGTTATTAAATGATAATTCTACTCTTTAAGTGGTTCTAAATTTATTATTGGATATTATATTGTTTCAGGTATTTTCTGAAGTTTTACGTAAGGACCGTACCAAAATGACGAAGGTTTCTATTGAGATCAGGCACAAAATCGTATTCTTACATGAACAGGGAAATTCCCAGTCGGAAATTTCAAGAAAAACCGGCGTTTCAAGACATGCAATACGAGAAATCATCATGAAAAAAGAAGAAACAGGGACCGTATCGGACAGAAAACGCAGTGGAAGACCTCGAAAACTTTCGGAATCTGATGTCAGACACTTGAAACTTACATCCCTGAGAAATAGACGAGCATCAAGTGCCGAGCTGTCATCAGAACTTGCTCAAACTTCAGGAACACAAGTGCATCCTTCCACCATTAGAAGAGTACTGATTAAAAATGGTCTTCATGGGCGAGTAGCTAGAAGAAAACCATTACTTAGGAAAGGGAATAAAGCCAAAAGATTAAAATATGCACGGGAACATCGTCAATGGATCATGGAACAGTGGAAAAAAGTACTTTGGAGTGATGAGTCAAAATTTGAGATATTTGGGACAAAGAGAAGACAGTAGGTGAGGAGAAGGACCAATGAAGATCTCAAAGACATCTGTCTACAACCAACAATTAAGCATGGAGGAGGGTCTATAAAAGTCTGGAGGTGCATATCAGCAAATGGCGTCGGTGATTTGGTGAAGATAGACGGAATCATGACAGCTGAAAAGTATAGACAGATATTAATACACCATGCAGTTCCCTCAGGATTACGTCTGATCGGCCGGAACTTTATGTTCCAACATGACAATGACCCCAAACATACTGCTAATAATGTCAAAAAATATTTGGAAAGAAGAGGCTGCTGGAGAGCTCCAACTAATGGAATGGCCACCACAAAGTCCAGATTTGAACATCATTGAAGCTGTTTGGGATTATCTGGAACAAAAGAAGATAGAGAAGCAACCAAAATCACAGGATGAACTATGGGCTGTCTTGCAAGATGCTTGGAATAACATTCCGAATGATTTTCTCGAGTCTCTGCAGCAAAGTATCCCGAAAAGGATCAAGGCTGTTATCGAGTCAAAAGGGGGACATACCAAATATTAGGAACACATTTATTTTTGGTGATGGTTTTTGTTTCTATGTGGTGCTATGTGCTATTAGCTTAAATATACTTCATTATAATGTTCATTTGTACACTTTTATTAACCTTTATGACCTTAAAATTAATGAAATTGCAACTGGCCAAGACTTTTGCACAGTAGTATATATATATATATATATATATATATATATATATATGTGTGTGTGTATGTTAATTTTCCTGAAAATTTCTATAATTTGAATAAAGTTTAACATTTACATTAGAAGAGGGAACCTTCGCAATAAGGATGTCTGCAAAACTTTCAAATGAACAAGTTGAAACAAATGATGATGATTCAGCGTTTTAAAGTTTGATTAAGAAAAAGTTTTAAAAAAATGCCCTCAGTAAAATTTTATTGCGAGAGAGAAAGCAGCCATATTGCGATTGCAAACCATGCAATGAAAAAAAATAGTGAATTTATAAGGGAATAACGTAATTTCTTCGTAAGAGAAATAAGGGGATATATATATATAACCTTGGTTTTACTTCGGTCCGAGTTGTTTGTTCTGACGAAGGCCAAGTTTTTTGCTCCACCTTGGATCTACAGCTTAACGTAGAATCCGAACCACAACCCACCACGGGTGGTCACAAATTGCAAACCTCTTGCCCAGACTCGACCTCACGACTTTCCGATCATCATCCCTGCGTCTTAACCATTAGGCCACCCAGGGTACCAATTTATCTATCAAGTTATTTTTTGTGGAAGGATGAACGGCTGCAGGGCCGTATCCAGAGCATGAAAAAGGGGGGGTTACAGTGTTGGACAAAATGCACACGGCAAAGCTAGCTGCGCGCCCTGTTAGGGAGGTTCGGGGGCATGCCCCCGGAAATTTTTTTAATCTTATTGTCCAAAAGAGTTGTTTTTAATTATTGATCTAAATATTTACCAAAAGGGTTGTTTATAATTACTAGCTAAAGTGGGCCCTATGAGCCCATTTTGCTAGACCTGCGGTTCTAGGGAGTCAATTATTTGATCAATAAAACTATATAAAAGAACGCAGCCATGAAACTCTTAAGCTTCACAAATCTTGATAGGATGAGTTCGGATGTGAAGCTTAAGATTTTCATGGCTGCTTTCTTTTCTATAGGTTTATTGACCGAATAATTGAACCCTCAGTAATTAGGGAGGATCAATTATTGGGTTAATAAAACGATAGAAAAGAACGCAGCAATGAAAATCTTAAAGCGCTACAGTAAAAAATTGAAACAACGCAAAACGCATTTATTTCTATGTTCAGAATTGCTTAATAATAAATACATAGTGTCCACAGACAGACAGGACTGCCTTTTTATAGTATAGATTAGTCTAAATATTTATTCACTTCCGTCCAACAATACTGTTTCGCTACCCCGTAAATGATTAGCACAACAATGTGAAGCAGCAGAGGTGAGTAAGTCAGCTTGGTGAAGGTGATCTGAGGAGCTGCAGACATCATACAACAAACGATTTGGCAAATTTATTATACTACAGCAATAAAGGTAGATAGCTGTCAGGTTTACATGTTGTCATGTACACGTGTCTTCTTTCATTGAAATACAATAAGTCAGCTAGATATGGTTACTAGCCATGATGGGGTTGGTATTTCATGTTACATTTTATCCTACCGTATGTATGATGCTGAAGCTATTTTACTGTTTTAATGACATAATCCAAGGCCCCAATCTGATCACAGGGTTTACAGTTTAGAAATCAGATTATAATCTATGTATAATTTTTTCTGGGACAACCAGGGGGGGTTACATACACCCAATAATCCCCCCTGGATACGGCCCTGAGCTGGGTAGGTTTCGCGCCGCCTGCTTTCACCGGGAATCGAACCCAGGGTTGGTGGATTTGTAGACAGTGATGCTAACCACTCTATATATATATATATATATATATATATAGAGAGAGAGAGAGAGAGAGAGAGAGAGAGAGAGAGAGAGAGAGAGAGATATAACTGACAAACTTATATGCGATGGAAACGCGTTCTTTGAGGTAGAACTACAAGGGGAAAGTATAACGGCCTTCGACTTTACGACAGATGATATTACACAAGCTACAAGGAAACTAAAAAGCACATTCAGCGGCAGGACTGGACAAATGGAATGCCACACTGATCAAAACTGCAAGAATGCAATCGCTGAGCCCCTATATTGGATATGGTGACGATCACTAGACACGGGAGAAATACCGGGCATGCAGAAGAGCGCGAACATAGTCCCAATATATAAAGGAGGAGGTCGATCCGAGGCCAAAAACTACAGGCCAGTGTCGCTTACATCTCATCTCACTAAAATATATGAAAGAAGAGTTAGACAGAAAATATATGGCTTTTCGGTCAGGCAGATCATGCCTATCACAACTAATGGAACACTACAACAACATTATTAAATGCACTGGAAAGTAATGAAAACTATGATGTAATATACACAGACTTTGCCAAAGCGTTCGACAAGTGTGACCATGGAATCATAATATATAAACTGAAGCATATGGGAATAATAGGAAAAGTAGAGAAATGGATATATAATTTCCTTAGTGAGCGGCGGCAAGTCGTTAGAGTACAAGGAGCATCTTCATCAGAATCAATACCACAAGGAACAGTATTAGCTCCACTACTCTTCATAATCATGCTAACTGATATAAATGAGAACGCTATATTACCAGACAACACCGTAACATCCTTTGCCGATGACACAAAGATCAGTAGAAAAATAAGAAACCCAGAAGATATAGGATCTCTACAAACAGACATGAACAGAATCTACAAATGGACGGAAGACAACAATATGAAGTTTAACACTGAAAAATTTCAGCTGTTACGGTACGGAGAAAGAGAGGACCTAAAGTCCATGGAACATTTTACCCCAGATGGACAGGAAAGTCAGAGAAATTCTAAAGCAAAAGGTTTAAGGGTTGTAATGGCTGATGATGCGGAATTTGAAACACAAAATAAGATAGCAGTAAACAGAGCAGAGAGAGTAACTGGGCAGATAATGAGAACCTTTAAACGAAGAGATAGGAATAGAGATAGGAATCCCTCTACTGAAAACACTGATCATACCCAAATTGCAATACTGCTCGGTCCTAACATGCCCATATAAAAAAGAAGACATTAGACAACTGGAAGGGACAAGCGGTAGCTCGCTATCGCTCGCGACCGTTGTACAACTTGGCCCTCCGGGCGGGTAGCACTGTAACATATACTGCTATATACGCCATTACCCCCATTACCCCCACCCCTCTCCCCCATTACCCCCCACACACACAAAAGCAAAAAACGTCATTACCCCCATTACCCCCCCCTCTCCCCATTACCCCCAGCCCCACTCCCCCAATTACCCCACCCCCTCCCCACACAAAAGTAAAAAACGCCATTACCCCCATTACCCACCCCTCTCCCCAGTACCCCAACCCCCACTCCCCCAATTACCCCACCCCCTCCCCCACTACCCCCGGGCGGGTAGCACTGTGAAGCTCAAGATTTTCACGGCTGCGTTCTTTTCTGTAGTTTTATCGTGGTGCTGGGGCCTTCGGACCCAGTAATTGTGACCTAGGACCGGGAAACTTGACAGAGCACATCGGCAGCTCGTGGGCTATCAGGTGGTGGTGGTTGCAGAATTTTACGATGTGCCGTTTAGTCTGTGCACGGTTCCGAAGAAAGCGGACAGACAGACACACAGACACAGACACATTTTAGCTCAATAGTATATACTATATAGGATTCAGAGAAGCTTCACAGCCAAGATCAAGGAGTGAAAAGAACTAAACTACTGGGAAAGGTTACGCGAATTAAACCTATATTCACTGGAAAGGAGGAAAGAGAGAGATACACCATTATTTACGCTTGGAAAATAATGGAGAAGCTAGTCCTAATCTTACTCTGAACCCTATAACTCTCCAAACAACGGTGGAAAGTAGAAACGGTAGACTGTGTCGTATTCCCAAATTAAAGGCGAGATAGGGAACATCGTTAACCCTGAAAGAAAATAGTTTTTTTGTGAGAGGACCAAAACTGTTTAATCAGCTGCCCAAAGACCTAAGAAACACGAGTGGTGTTGCAGTGGACATCTTCTAAAGAAGATTAGACGCATGGCTCAAAACAATCCCCGATGAGCCGGGCGCACCTGGCTATGTGAGGTGGAGAGTACAAGAAACCAACTCACTACTTCACCAGGCCAACTCGAGAGGAGGGGCAACAAGCTTGACCTTCGTGAAATGAGGAATCATCGCACGGAACATTTAAAAGGTCGAAAAGAAATATTATATATATATAGATAGATAGATAGAGAGATAGAGAGAGAGAGTGAGAGAGAGAATGATTATTTAATTTTATGCTAAATTTGGAAGATGTTTAGCTATCCTTACGTTTAGTGATATTTCCTTACAGATCACAATACATCTTTATACAATGTTTATGTTGATGAATTCACATTTACGTTTTATTCTTTTATTAATTTATTTGTTTCTTCATTTTTTATTAATTTATCAATTTTCCATGTTTATTTTTATTATTTTATGGACATCCCATGACGAGCTTTGTTGTTTTACCGAAATTATTAAATTTTAGTTTGTGTGTGTATTGTTTCATATTTCTTTACTATATATATATATATATATGTGTGTGTGTGTGTGTGTGTGTGTGTGTGTGTGTGTGTGTAGTTACCAATTTATAGTGGCCAATTATGGTTACCATTTCGATGCATAAATCGGTACTGTAATGAATGATGATAATTACGGTTAATTGAATGTTAATGATAAATGCTTAGGCCGAGGTTACCAGATCTTTGCAGATCAAATTATGTTATTAATTAAGTTATTAATTGGGTTGATTGATAGAATGAGTTTGCCTCCTTTATTAAACAAATAAATGAGTTATGAATGCGACAGATTATGTTGATAGTTTACAACTGAAATAATGTGTACACTTGAAATAATGCTTTCAATATAATAATGGTTTAACATCAATAACGCGCGAGGTAATGATTAGCCTTTATATAAAGTTAGGTGAATGATACCAGGCCCAAGTGGGGCCTGCAGAAAAGATGTTTACATGGTGGTAGCTTGGTTGTCACTGAGTTTTCGGAAGGAGAGAAGAAGCCGCGTCCAGAAGTCCTTGTAACGAAGTTGATGTGTGCTGCCTTATATATTCCCGCTCTGTGACGTCATCTTGGTCGTGTTTGTGTTGAATATCGCTAATTGTGTTGATGGAATATTGCTAAGGTGTTTGCAAACGTCTCTGCCACTTCAGTAATCACTACAAGTAGTCTTCCCCCAGAGAGCGAAGTGAGCGAGAAAAGAAGAGAACGTTTGATGCAAGCGATAAAAAATGTTCCGGTCGGAGGAGAGTAGGTCTTGGAGACACTCGCCCGGAGAAACGTAGAAAATGTGACATGAGGTAGGGTGCTGAGATGAGAGGAATGGAGGAGGCTGTGGAGCTGGAGGGACGAACTTGGGTAGGTCCACAGGGAATGGAGTTGGGGTAAGGAAGGAACGCGGAGCGAGGGCTTCAGAGTATTGCTACCAAAAGCTTGGTAAAGGAACTTTTGGGCCACCCAATCCATCGGCCCCGGGATCGAGACCCGGTGACGGCAGCCGGCGCGCAGTAAAACCCAGCTGTTCATCCTTCCACACAATAAAGAAAATGGTTGATAGATAAATGGGTACCCTGGGTGGCCTAGTGGTTAAGACGGTGGGCTGCTGGTGGGACGTGGGTCGGATTCTACGTTAAACTGTAGGTCTAAGGTGGAGAGTGAAAGGCTTGACCTTCGTCAGAATGAACAATTCTGTCGGAAGCTAACCAAAGGTTTATATATATATATATATATATATATATATATATATATATATATATATATATATATATATATATATATATAGAGAGAGAGAGAGAGAGAGGAGAGAGAGAGAGAGAGAGAGAGAGAGATGTGTGTATATATATATATACACACATTGGTGTAGTGCTAAATAAAGAAGTGAGGGAACGCATTTTGAAAGTGTTACTCAGATGCGGGGGAGACAATGGCGAGCGCGGCGAGCCCATACAGCTGGGGATCCGGGGGCACTGTAAGCTCCCCGGGAAATCTTTTGAAATCTGACCAATTTCAGGAATATTTTGAGGTCATATGCACTGGATATTAGCAGTGGTGGGCACCGTTAACCAAAAAGTTAACTTCGTTAACCGCTAATCCGTTAACCAAAAAGTTAACTTCGTTAACCGTTAATCCGTTAATTCGTTAAACATGTAACGGAAGTTACCGATAAACCGTTAACGTTAACTTTTATTATAAAAAAAATGAAAAACACAATATATATATAAAATTTAATTTTCCCTCTTCTTCTCGTTCTCCATTTTGTCCATGAGATGCATGTTGCCCTTCATGAAAATTAGCATATCAAAGTTTTCATCAGACAGGGATGATCTCTTGGCCCTCAGGATGTCCTTGCCCATAGAGAACAAACGCTCCACTGCAGCACTGGAGGGGATGGCTGTGTTGAACTTGATGAACAAGTCCACCAACACTTGCTCACCCAAGAAGGCAGCATCTGTCAGCAAGTCCTTGGAGTTGGTCTCCAGCCAGGTCTTGACCAAGTTCTGGGCCTTGCCCTTGAGTGACCTGTGGCTTCTGCTGCTCTCTTTTGTCTGGATGACAGCACAACCGGGTAGAAAAATAATTATGGAGATTTTAAAGATGTGGTACCTAGAAGTACCGCCAGGACATAAAGGGTTAAGATGAAAACGCTCCCATTGTAAGACATCAATTGACTTAATTTATGTCATCAAAGTGACATGAGAATTGAAATCTTACCTGATCAGTTTTATGGTTCTTGAAATGTATCAAGGAGACTACTAATAAGGTACTCACAGACATATTATAAATATACATGACTTACTTGACAACGATTATTTTTAAATATTCACTAGCACAAACATGTTGCGCAAGAGACAGACTGCAAATGAAACGAATGTAGTTATTTGTTGTAATTGTTACATATATATTATTGAAAGTGCCTTAAAATGCTCGTGATATTTCTGGAAAGAAGTTGAAACATTCAACTCAAATGGCAAATCTTTCCGCCTGATTTTACAGTCGACCATGTTTTGCTCAAACCAATGCCATAAATAACTACCATATTTGGTAAGACACAAATTGTGGCGACGGAAACAAATATATCGCCTGATTTTGCACTGCGGAAATGGAAATTCGTTCATCACTATTAACAGTGGCGGATTAATTGCGCACCTGCTCAGCACTGAAAATAATATAAACTTTTAAACGTTTATTTATTAATTTTTTGGGTTAACGGACTTGAGTTAACGGAAGTTAAATGTAACGGAAGTTAATTAGTCCGATAATGATTTTCAAAGTTAACTTAAAAGTTAAATCGTTAACGAAAAAGTTAACTTCGTTAATTAACGATTAACGGATTAACGGTTTGTGCCCAGCTTTGGATATTAGGATATATTCCAAGGTTGAGGATGCAGTATTTCCAGTGTCATTAGATATACGACATCCAGTACGATCAATAAAAATAGCTAACAACTGGAATGATTAAATAAAAAAAAGTTAACAACTGGTACGCCGTGGTGACTGTTTCACCAGATCCTTATAGGCTAGCATTGCCTCAGTCGAAGCTAAAAGAAATGAAACAGTTAATGATTCTTTCTCATATTTCTTCTAGGGGTGGGAATTAAAATTTCATGACGTTAGAGATTTGTAAGTTCGGATTTATTTGAAATAGTGAGGGAACGCCGTTCCGTCTACCAAAAAAAGTAAGGGAACGCCGTTCCCACGCGTTCCCACAGCACTACACCACTGAATATATATATATATATATTTTTTTTTTAACTGCAAACACGCAGTATAATTAACGTAAAGAACGACGCTTGTATAGGAGAATATCCCGCGCAAGATGAGGAGAGCGAACAAAACAAATGAAGAAATGAGGTAACCACCCGGGAATCGAACCCGGGATCTTCCGATTGCCGGTCAGATATGATAACCATTACACCATGGGCCTCACTCGAACAAATGCCGTAATTCTCCTACATACGCGCAGAAACCAATGCCCCAAGAGGGCACCTCCCGCATGCCGTACATTACACTGGGCAACAAAAAAAAAAATTTCGTGTCCCAAGAATGAAAATACCTTATTCTTATAGTATTTTCTGTGCTGAATCCAAATAAGTTTGTAAAATTTCTCTATCAGGTCTGGTTTTTGTGTGACATGCAATTTAATTTTTAAAAACCCATATAGTTACATACTTATTAAAATATGATCGAAAAGACATACCTGTAGTTTAAAAAGTAGCTTGTTTTGATTTTCTGCTGTGCTTTGCCTCAGGCATGTCTCTCTTAAGAGTCCAGCAATAGTCAGCCAGCATACTGGGGCTCCATTTGCCTTGGTAACGGTTTTCCATGGCAGAAATATCCTGATGAAAACGCTCACCATGTTCGTCGCTTACCGCACCCAGGTTTTCCGGAAAAAAGTCCAAGTGAGAGTCCAAGAAATGAACCTTTAATGACATATTGCACCCCATTGCTTGGTAAGACTTAAGAAGATCTCCTACTATTTCAGGATAGTTTTCGGCCTTGTGATTTCCCAAAAATTTGTGCAGACACTTTTGAAACTGCCACGCAGCTTTCTCAACCTCATTCAACTCTCCTTCAAATCTCTCATCTCTTAACAATTCTCTGATCTGAGGGCCTACAAAAATGCCTTCTTTAATCTTGGCATCACTGATCCGGGGAAACTTATTTCTCAAGTATGTGAATCCTGTTTGCGCTTTATCCATCGCTTTAACAAAGTTTTTCATAAGTCCAAGCTTGATATGCAAAGGAGGAAGGTACACTTTCTCAGGGTCAGCAAGTGAACTATTCACAACATTTTTCTTGCCTGGAACAAGTGAGGTGCGTTTTGGCCAATCCTTCTTAACGTAGTGGTTTTGCTTGTCCCTACTGTCCCACTCACATAAAAAACAACAGTACTTGGTGTAACCTAGCTGCAACCCTAGCAAAAGTGCAATGACCTTCAGATCTCCACAGATATTCCACTTATATTTCTGATACTGAAACTTTTCTAAAAGCAACTTCATGTTGTCGTATGACTCTTTCATGTTTGCAGCATGTGCAATAGGTACAGAAGGAAATTTATTTCCGTTGTGAAGAAGGACTGCTTTCAAGCTGACTTTTGAGGAGTCAATGAACAATCGCCACTCATCCACGTTATGTTCATGACCAAGAGCCCCATGACTGAATTAACATCTTTACAAAACACAAGTCCATCTTCATGGGAGAACCATTCTTTGAATTCATCATGGCGGCTGCGGAAAAAACAAACTTTAGTGTCACGTTGCAGTAGATTCCAACCCTTTAATCTTGAACCTAAAAGTTCAGCCTGCTTCTTAGATAATTTCAAATCACGAACTAGGTCATTTAGATCTCCTTGTGACAGTAAATGTGGTTCATTGGAGGAACAGGTAGCCTGGAATGTTGGATCAGAAATGTCTTCATCTTTTTCCTCGTGATATGCTACAGCTACGTTTGATTCCTCATCACTTAAACTTACATGTTCAGGAGGATTTGGTACTGGAAGTTGAGCACTGTGGGGAACTGGTCTCATTGCAGACGGTAGATTAGGGTATTTCATAAGGCTCTTTGTTTTTGAAGTGATCCCCTTTGTATTTACCAGGCAGAAATAGCAGTCTGTTGTGTGATCTTTGGGTTCCCTCCAAATCATTGGAATAGCAAATGGCATGTGACGTGAACCGTTTAGCCGTCCTGTAAGTAGTCTTACACATGTCACACAACAAATGTGAGGGGCCCAACTCTTGTCCTGATCGCCTACTTTACATCCGAAATAAAGTTCATAGCATTTTTTTACTAATGGTGTAAAGTTACGTTTCTGGGATTTTAAAGTTAGATCACCACATACATAACAAAAGGAATTAGGATGATTCAGACAGTTCCGCGGCATTACAAAACATCTATATGAATACAACACTGGTGTAAAATTAACAAGAAGCAACAGACACTAGCTGTTAACACTGTGACATTTACAAGCAGACTGACTTGGAGCTGCTCTACACACAGAACTAGGCTCATGTCTGAACAGGTACAAACATGTTTCAACCTGCACAGTCTGCTGCTCCGACCAAATTTATCCTGCCAGCATTATCAGAACTTTCTCCACAAAGGAATAAATTGTACTAATTTTACAGAAAAATTAATACAACATAAATATTGATATTAATATATTTTATTATAGTTATATTAATTAATATAATATATTATTATATTTATTATTTTTATAATGTTTTATATTATAATATTGTTATATAATTAATTATATATAATATGTTATTATTTTTTTATCTGGTGATCATGCTAAATGAGGAAAAAATGAACATAGCGTCACAAGTAAACTAAGCCTGATAGAAAAAAATCTGATTTCATATTTAGATTCAGCATGAAAAAGTACACTTAGAACACCCATCAAAACCCTTGTGACAAAATTGTTGTTGACCAGTGTTATATACATTTTAACTATATACATTTTATATGCCTCTTGGGGCATTGGTTTCTGCGCGTATGTAGGAGAATTACGGCATTTGTTCGAGTGAGGCCCATGGTGTAATGGTTATCATATCTGACCGGCAATCGGAAGATCCCGGGTTCGATTCCCGGGTGGTTACCTCATTTTTTCATTTGTTTCGTTCTCTCTCCTCACCTTGCGCGGAATATTCTCCTATACAAGCGTCGTTCTTTACGTTATATATATATATATATTATATATATATATATAAAACCGCTGCACCAAGGTCTCCGATCAGTCACAACTCGTAATTCTCCTGCATACGAGCAGAATCGAATGCCCTGAGGGGGCTCCTTCTCATGCCGTACATATATACATGTATGTAAGAGAATTACGGGTTGTGACTGATCGGGGACCTTGGTGCAGTGGTTAGCATATCTGACCGGCAGTTGGATGATCCCGGGTTCGATTCCTGGGAGGTGCCTCGTTTTTCATTTGCTCGTTCTCTCTCCCCATCTTGTGCGGACGCTCTTCTACACAAGCGTCGTTCTTTACATTAATTATAGTGTGTGTTGTTTGCAGTTAATATATATATATATATATATATATATATATATATATATATATATTATATATATATATATATATTATATATGCACTTAAAAAAATATGAGTTATTTCAGTAAAGAAATTAAACTCGAACACACTATAAAATTCTCATATACTCTATAGGTATAACAAGATGAATTACAATGAATCGGACATATTTTCCATTTTGGAGCATATGGTATGTTTATAACAGTCAACAATGTAAATATACTTTTGCTTTCTTTTTTCAGCGCTTGTTCAATTTCATCACACACACACACACACACACACACACACACACACACACACACACACACATATATATATATATATATATATATGGAATTGAACTCAGAATGGTCAGCTGAGGTTTTTTCATGATACACACAGACTGTGCATGGAACAAGGAACTCTTCTGGGAAAATTAAATCCACTATAGTCCGAATAATTAATGGTAAATGACAAATACCATAGTTTTTCTTTTTCATGATGTTAGCCCGACGTAAGCAACGGGTCACTCGCAAAGAGGCCCCAAAAATATAGCTTCCCTCACCAGCTATCTGCAAAGCAGATAGGATCCAGCTTTGGATCCTGTCCCAGAGCTGGATCCTATCTGCTTTGCAGATACTAGGGACTAGGGGATTGAGCATTTTCAAGGAAAATATTGAGTATTTCAGGGCAAATATTGAAATTTTCAGGGCAGATTTTTCCTGACATTCCTTTGTTTTTTTTTTACTTCTTGAGGTGAATTAATCACTTGCTACTATACTTGTAGTTAATAATTAAAACGTAAGTTGAGGACTTACTCAATTCTATATCAACTGCAATGCCGTAATTTTGCTTGTCATTTAGAAATGTTGTAGCAAAATTTTCTCATTTTTGTAAATTGTCATGTTTTTTATATCAAAAAGGCTTTAATATAAGGTTATGTTACTCATATTCTAACCTTTGTGTTATTTTATGCTACGCATAGTGCTTATGCGGAAATCAGGGCACCCTGAAAATTTTTAGGGCAAATTTTTTCCGCCCCCCCCCCCAGTAAAGTGCTATCCTATACGCCTATGCGTCCAACACTACTCACCGTTAATTCAACAAACACAATGGTATCAAAGGCCGCTTCCCCAGTATTCCCAACGGCCAACCCGAACAGGCACTGACCAGAAAATCAACCAGAAAGCGTTCATTATCCAGGTAAACCGAGCACCAAAACTATTAACCCTGTAAATTTATATATATACAGTATATACACAAATATACAAGGGCTGTACACTCACCACGCAGACTGCAAATTACAATATCTGCACAATTTAGCTCTGGAAGCAAACAGATATCATATGCCAAACGGAAACACACGTACAGTAAATAAATCCGGAAAAGGTTGAGAAAACTGTATGGAAGACACTGAAATAGCAATAGAGAACTACAACATATACAGAGTGGATAGATGTCCTAGAAAAAAGAAGTTGTTGCACCTACATGAAAAACGTACACATGTGAAGTGAAGTTAAGCAAATCAAACAGTACAGTCGAAATTCTTATTTTAGAAGTAAAAGAACTGAACCTAACCATCATGGACATCTCGAGACTATCAAACACCACTAAAAGTGAATTCCAAATCGTTACAAATGAAATAGAACATATGTTAAAATCACTCAAACCCCAGCACCAAATATTTTAATTTGTGGGGATTTGAACTTCCCATTCATAACATGGAAGAAAAATGACAGTTACACATGTTGAAAGTTTCATGGTAACATTACAAACGATCACAGAACCTAGGCAATAATGTTATTAGATATTGTGGAACATTATGCATTTACCCAGAAAATCTGTGAAACCACTGGAAAAGAGAACGTTTTCGATTTAATTTTTATAAATAACAATGATATAACAATAAATAAAAAGGTAACCGATACAAATTTCCCTAATTACAACCTAATCGATATACAATGAAAGTCAGCAATAAGGGGACCAAAAACACATCCCAGAGAATTAGAAGGAATATTTTAAGATCTAAATATGAATTCAAAGAAAGTAGATTGGGAAAGTGTAAATGAAGATTCAAAGAAGTAAATTGGGAGTTGCTACTTCGCGAGAAGATTCCAGAAAAAAATACTATCTACAGTAGAATATGAAACTAAACCCATATTGCAGAAACCTTTTCTGAAGAGACAAGAAAGAAAATGTAGCAAGCTCGAGAGAAAAACCAGGACACTATTTAGACAACGGAAGCAAACCGTAAAAAATCTCTACAGATGCAGAAATGAAACAAGGAGACTCAAACTGGAGAAAAAAACTATGCGAAAAAGAGATGAACCTTAAACAAACATTCATACAGAAGACAAACGAGTAGGAAAAGAAAGTAGCAGAAAACATAAACAAATGCAGCGAAAAGAGAATATTGGTCCGTTAAATACATAACGGATCCATGAATGACCAAGAAAAATGAGAGGACTGCTTAAGAAACAATTTAACTCTGTTTAACACCCATAAGTATGATAAAAAGTAGAAAATCCAGATTGATAGGAGATTGTAGACACCAATCAACCAGAAACAATTTAACTCGGTGTTTAACACCCTTAAGTATGATAAAAAAGTAGAAAATCCAGATTGATAGGAGGAGATTGTAGACACCAATCAACCAGGGAAGTACTCCGGGGATGGGGACGTTAGACAGAAGATAGTGGGTATTGGAATATCTGTTTCTTCTGTCACTGTCCTCCTTAGCTGATCCTTTTCCGTGTCTCATCTACCATGTGAGCAGTCCAGCATGCTCTCAAACACACACTTCCCTCCCTATTCTTCACTACATATACATACATGTATGAAGATAGGATTAAAGAGTTAGACCTGTATTCACTCGAAACTAGGAGATTAAGGGGGGAGCTTATTGAAGTTTTCAAAATCGTTAATAACATCGATAACGTAAATTTTGACGAATTGTTCACTTTCGATAATAGTAATACTCGTAATAACGGATTTAAGTTGCGTGGCAGACGTTTCATTACTAATATCGCTAAAAACTTCTTTACGTTTAAAGTAATTGATAAATGGAATAATCTTCCCGCGCCCGTCGTGAACTCTACCAGCGTTAATGTGTTTAAGAACCGTCTTGACAGACATTTAAAAAATATTAACGTTGTTTAAAATAAAAAAAAAACAATTAGCAACAGGAGCTCTGGTGGTGGTGTCGAGGATGAGTCTGTTGACGATGAATGCCAGCTTGTGACATGTCAGCGTGTGATGCCAGCAATAAAATTTAAAAAAAAAAAAAAAAATTAGACGAACACGAACGTAGATGTAGCTCGTATCGTAAACTAACCCACTTTTTGTTTAACTTTAGCTACTTCTTTTTTTTTTCTTATCTCCTTACTTTGCATGTCTATAACTCTCTTTTCTTGCATGTTTGTAGTTTGCATGGTATGACAGTGAGTTAAGACTGTGTTTGCATGGTTTGTAAGCGTTCTTATTTTACTTCTTTTCATCTTTCACCCCTCTCCTATTTTCTCCGACTATTTTTCTGACTTGTCGGCAGTGGCCGGCGGATGATGATGGTGAGTCTTTTTTCTCTTTTTCTGAATGAATGTTAACCCACGAGTGATAGGTGTTCCTCCTTACTTAACCCCTTATTCTCTTTTCTCTTCTCTTCTCTTTTAACCCTCTACTCTTTCCTTTCTCTCGGGCTAACCTTAGAGTGGATCTTAGGGTCTTTGTTAGCCTTAGCTTCTGTAGATCTGTAGATCTGTAGATCTACCACACCACATAATCTTTTCAAAATTAAGAAAATAAATGGCAACAAACTCAAGAGCCTCGGAGTCCTCTATGGAGGGGACCATATATGTTCCCACTTCTGCCTCCCCTGTTGCAGATACCGGGAACGCAGACCCGGGCAGCGGGGTTAGATCTGCTGCCGCCCATTCGAGATGTTCTGGGCCTCTGTCTGATTCACTTTTCATAAACTTCTGCAACATTCGTGTATCTTTTCTCAAATTTTCAATCTGTTGAACACCACCTCTCCTCCAAACTTCACCTTCTCTTCATCACTGAAACTCATGTCTGGGACAACTGAGAGCAACCTCTTTTCTGTACCCTCTTACTTTCTCTAGACTTAATTTCACTCCAAAGGTGGATGTTGCATATATGTACGCAATGACCTGACTTCTCGTATTCCTGAACTCGAATCCTTGGAATTCTATACCCTCTGGCTACGGCTTACATGCCAATCTCAAAATAAATACATCTGCGATGTCTACCATTCTTATAATTCTACTGACTATCCACAATTCTTTGACTACCTCACTTCCAAAGTGGAATACATTCTATCCCACTCTCCGATTGCTGAAATCTCCATTTCGGGAGATTTCAATGTTCACCACCACCTTTGACTTTCCTCCCATTTCACTGACATCCCTGGTGAACTAGCTAATAACGTCTCTATCCAGAATCACCTAGAGCAGATTGTACAGTACCCTACTCGTATCCCCGATCGCCTTGGAGATAGGCCCAACATTCTGGCTTTATTTCTTACCTCACATCCTTCTTACTCTGTGAAACTTTTTTCTCCGTTGGACTCCTCCAACCACAATATTATATGTGCTTCCTGTCCTATCGCTCCAATTTGGGCTTTAGATCCTCGCAAGAGGAGGTGCCTTTGGCACTTCGGCATCGCTGATTGGGAGGCCCTTAGGCAGTACTTCTGTGATTTCCCATGGAATGATTACTGCTTCCGTGGCCGGGGCCCTTCTGGGTGTACTGAATGAATCACGGAGGTGATTCTCTCGGTCATGGAGGCGGTACATTTCATATTTTTTGCCTACTACTAAGGCCAAATTAAATAAATAAATAGTCCAGCTTCACAATTATTTATGTCATTTTTAAATTGTAAAACCAATGTATTTAATGCAAAACTTCACTTTTATACGTGGAGGTCCTTTTATATTTTTTTCTTACACAATGGCAGAGTTAAAAAAATTCCATCAACTAAAATTGTTGATGCTCATCAGATCTTCCGTGCAGCTGTCTTCAACGTCATTCTTCATATGTAGGTTATCGGAGAGGATCGTGGTGGCCACAGTGCAATGCAATTCAACTAACCTTCGCTGTTGAACACAAAGTCATCTACGTTGTCTAATTGTCCGATTTCTTCTTTTGTTTCAGCGAAGAGGGAGTGGCCTTACTTGTTTTCCTATGTTTTACTGGTAGCGTATACCCACGTTACAATGTCATACGATAAATAATTTGCAATTTATAAGAAAACAGGGGTCAACTTTATAATCACCTGGAATTTCATTTGTCGTAAATGAGTATATAGGTCGGAAAATTGTGAAGGACAATTAACTTTCTAAACGATAATTTCGCAATGCAAGAAGAGCAGTTCAAATAAACTCTAAATTATATCAGATGATTTTTTTTAAGCATCTGACACTTTAAAAAGGTTTGTAATTTTTTATTAACTGAAATAAAAGCATGAAATTTTACTGTACATTTTCTACACATGGGGAATTAATGCAAAACATGATCTATGTCCTCTCAGCTCACGATACTTATACGATAGTTTCGACGGAAGAATCCGGTCCAACAGATTTCCCGCGGTTTGTGATAAAGAAATATCATCGACACCAACATCACCAGATCTAAACTCCTGTGACTTTATCTGTGGAGTTATTGAAAAGATAGAATGTTTAAATAGAATCCACGCACAATAGAAGAATTGAATCATCAATTGAACGAGAAATTTCTCAGATTTCAACACATACTCCCTCCAGAGTAATGCAAAATTTTGTTGTTCATGTGCAAAGAATTAATGAGATGAGGGGACATCACATAGATCATGTTTTGCAGTAGAGGACTAATTCCCCATGTGTAGAGAAGGTACAGTAATAGTTTCATGCTTTTATATCATTTAATAAAAAAAATACGAACCTTTTAAAGTGTCACGTTTAAAAAATTACTCTGTACTTGGAGTGAATATTTTACTTTTTTCTGCGGCTTATTTCAAAATAAAGTTCACGCGTTTAATATGAATATCAGCTATATATATATATATATATATATATATATATATATATATATACACACACACACTTGGTTTTAGATGCTTCTGTTTTTTAGTTTTGCCTCGGAATCTGTGCTGCTTAGACTTAAGGTGTGTTCCTTTTAGTGTGGGTTTTTAATTTTTTAGTGTTTTAAAAGATAGCCTGTGAATTTTTAGTTTTTTGAGTTTTACATTTTGTATTTTATAGCTGTTATTCATTGTTCGTTTTTAGTGTCACTTTCATTGTTTTAAAGCTTGTTAATTGTTCGCTTTTGTTTTATAATAGTCATTATGGTTTTTAATTGTAACTTTCTAGAATTTTTTAGTGTGACTTTTTGTTTTTAATGCTTGTGGATTTTTTCCCTATTTTATTTTGTTAATGTCATTATGGTTTTTAATATTATGTTTTAACTTTTTAGAATTTTTGCCTGAGGATGAGCATAGTTTGTGCTTGAAACGTTGCAATATACAAAATATAGTCCCTTTCCAACTTGATGGATGTTTCTTTCCTTCTTGTCTGTGGCTTTCTGCTTAAATTTATATATATATATATATATATGTTTTAATCCAATGAAAATGGGTAATTTTTTAGATGAACACAACCTAAATTGAGGTATAACATGCTTTGATCTATTTCTGGTCTGATATACAGTATATATATATATATATATATATATTCATCATTTCCTGATGCCCTTTTCAAAAAGTTCTTTGGGAATTTTAATGATAATAAAATGTGTATGTCCACGAAATGTACGTTTATATTAACCTTGAAAGCATGTTATGGAAAACTCAAATACTTTTCGGCTTCTTTAAGAGTCAAATGAGTTTTTTTTAATTGTAAAAAAGAAGTGATCATCATTCTTGTTTGACTCGCAAACATCCTTGACCATTCAAATTTACGTTTTGGAAAGCTCTTTTTACCAGGATAAGCGACCCCAAATATGCTTTGAAACATGGGATTGACTGTTCCTGTAAAATGGAAAGACGCATGAGCACTGGCTGGGTATGCATGAAGGACTTTTCAGACGAGGCCATACTTCCGCCATTGTAGTTGGATAGGTCATTGGTCACGTAAAGTCATTAGTGTGTAACATATTATGACAGTCATCATATGTAATAATTATGTTTTATCTGTCTGCATAAACAAATGGTATGCCGTTTATGAGTTAAAAGTCGACTTACTCTAAAGAAATTGGCACACAAAAGCATTTCATTGACAATTATTTTTGGCAAAATATTTAACTTAAATGCAGTGTTAACGTGACTATAATCAATGTATATTCATTAGCCAGCTTAACGCTTAATTACTCGTATATACTGAATATATGGAACGGCTTATTTACAAATTAAAATTGTCGAGGCTCAGCGTACAAAAATAAATAAAAACACTATAAGCATTTTAATACTTTTATTTATTTTCTATTAAATATGTAATTGATAATTTTATTTAAATATTCTGTAGAATAGCCAAATAGCCAATCACTGTGCCAATAGTTTTTGTAAAGTTTTCTTTATTATTATTATTATTATTATTAGTAGTAGTAGTAGTAGTAGTAGTAGTAGTAACGCCTGGAGTTTTTCATAGAGCACTTACCGACGTCAGACATTCAGCATCGCCAGCAGAAAATTGCACCTGCATCAGGAAACACCACAAGGAGCTGCTTTGTTCTTGCCCTCAAAGTTAGATTTTTTAGTTTTTGTTTACCTAAACAAGATTACAACCACGATGGAGTTTCCCTCTTACAACTGCGTCAATTATAATCAAAGGGCGTCTTTGATTTGCCTACCATGGTCTCCACCGCAAGTTGACTCCAAGAGGTTCAGCATTTTTTACGATAATGAGAGACCTTAAAAAGTACTAACGGCTCTTGTGCCTCGAGATTTTTAACGTTGAAGTTTGGAGGTAGTCCGTTTTCAGGCACCATTGGAGAAACATCGCTACCTTAGGCTCTCGCCCAGTACAGTGCAATCTTTGCAATCCTAGGCCTTAGAATGTGCATACTTAACTCGGTGCTTGCAATTCTTTTATAGGCTTGCTTCTGCCAGTCAAATACTGTACAATTCCGAGACTAAAGTATAGGCCCACTCGCTCAACAAGGTAAATTCCATTAAGGAACTTTTCGCTCGCTTATACAAGACATTCTCTTATGTTCGCTCATCGAACTTACACTGTAGGCCACAGTATATATATATATATATATATATATATATATATATACTGTATATAGTGTTGGGCATCCGGCATTTTCAGCCTGTGCGGAAATCTGAGTCAACATATATATATATCTACATTATGATAATAGCCCAGTTTTGTTTGTTTGTTTGTTTGTCTGTCTGTTTGTTGCAGAATTGTGTCACGCTTTCAGAAATTGTGAGAAAAAAAAATTCAGAAATTGTATTACGGCGGAAATGTGAAGCTCAAGATTTTCATGACTGTGTTCTTTTCTGTAGTTTAGCAATGGGGGAAGGGTGGAGGTGGGGGCAATCGGGATGGGTGTGGTAATGGGGAGGGGTGGGGGTAATGGGGGAGGGTGTTAGCCCCCAAGTTGTATGAATGGGGATGAGGAGGTTTTGGGAGATACCAGATTCAGAAATGTTGACACAATGTGAAGCTCAAAATTTTCACGGCTGGGTTCTTTTTTTGTAGTTTAGCCTGTCTAACCGTCAGCGAAGCGGCGGGAACTGTACTAGGTTCACATTTTTATGATAAGGTTCACATTTTTATACAGATTGTTTGAGCTGCTATGTTATATCTATAAGCATACACTTTATTAATAACATTTTGAAAATTTTTTGCAGGTTTTGTATCAACTATGATACGTGTTAATTAAACTGATAGGATTCCAAATAAATTAAAAGCTTTTGGAATAAATTTTTAGAATAAGCTTGCTCTTCTCCTACGTTGTCGTTCTCTTGCCAATCGTCTTCTTATTTCTGCAGCAGTCTCCATTTTCGTGGTTCATTTTTTTTTTGCCGTCATTCTTGACGGCACGGGTACACTAGTATATATATATTGTATACGTACATATATAATTTGGATTTTTTCCGTTCTACCCCAGCAAAAATTTCTAGTGTAGTTTTACTTGCTGAATTCAATAATATATATTTTATTTTGGAGAAAGTATTCGTGCTTTAATTAGTTATGGTTATAATTATTAATTTTTTTCTCTCTTTTGTAGATATTGTTATGGATGATAAATGGAATTTCATAAACATAGTTAAGGAAATAACGTTCTACCCCAGCCTTCTTTAGTTAACCTTATAAGGCTAACTAACGAAAATATCACGACCTAACCTAACCAATCGTCAAGGGCGTACAGTTGATTTAGCCAAACAAAGGAACAAGAGACATTGGGGAGCATCTAGAAATATGATAGATTCTTATTTGTGTGAATTTCTGTGGAGGAGAAGACAAAAAGGAAAGGACATTTTTATTGAAATCTTAAATGCAATCTTTACTTTTAAATAAAATAAACGGACTATAACTCTTTTGTTATTAATTTCTCCAAAATAAGATATATATTATTGAATTCAGCAAGTAGAACTACAGTAGAAAATAATACATAATTTCAATTTTTGTTGCTGGGGTAGAACGGAAAAGAGCCCATAATTTTATTATATATATATATATATATTATTATATATATATGATTACTTTGAGGGTTTGAAAGACGGTTCAGGATCGACCTGCAGCATCTCGCCTCATTTGCGTGATTTAGTGAAGGCGGGAATTGCTTTCCAATCTCCTCCTGCCCTCGTAGCCAACCGTGTGCTGGTCAGGCACTTTGCACAGGGATCTGTCCAGATGGTTCTTGAAGTTATTCAGGTCGGTGTACTGGAGGTTCTTCACCTCTTTTGGCAGGGCATTAAAAAGCTTTGTGCCTCGTATGTTGTGCGCAACTCTTTTACTTAGGTACCGCGCACCTTTATTTTTTTTGCAACTTCTGACACCATTTATGTAGTGCCCAACCCGTTCATTTATTTATGGTGCTGGACACCCTTTTAATTATGTTAATTCACTTCACTGACACCCTTTAAGTTGGGCGCTACCCTTTAATTCTATTTCAAATTATTTCTTATTTTCTTTCAGGATGACTCGGCCTATCCAGACGGATGGCCCTTTAAATTGATAGGCGTAAGTTCCCTTCGGCTTACTGAAAGCCTACTTTGAATTCAATCTTTGAATGATAATTGACCCTCAGCTTACAAGAGAGGCCTATTGCAAGGTATTTAAAACAACACACGCCCTCTTATAAAGTTTATTAACTGTCACTCGAAACAGTACATGAATTTAGGAAATTTATTCTGAAGTAAATTTACCAATTTTTCATACAATACAATCCAATTATAAATTCACAGACAAAGTTCACAGTGATCTGAATTTAAATCAATTAAATTTACCAATTTTCTGTACAATACAATCCACTTATGAATCCAAAGAAAAACGTTCACAATTATCTGAATTTAAGTCATTTATATAGAGGGGCTTTATATTTTAGCGCAACAAAACAAACAACGAGAAATGAAGTGGTCGAAATCGACGATGAAATTTGAAGAATTATTCTACTTACGACTGCAGATGACAAATTACTCTCAATTGTGCTGCGTACGGTCTACAACACCCGTTGGGTAAGCTGTGAGAATTTCGATTAGGCAGCATCCTAGCTCACATTGCTACGGGGATTAATTCAACTGGTAGATACTGTCGTGATAATGTAATAATTATCACTGACCATTACTGCTTCCTTATATTATTAATATTGCATATGTGTTTCAGTGTTTGCTTCCACTAATTTTGTTTTCTGCTTTTCAGATGTATGTTATGTTTTGAGTTGAATAAAGCCTTGTTTACGGGTCTATTCTTTTCATATCAATTTATTCAACTCATTCAATGATTCAGTCATTTAGAGAAGTCATTTAGATTCAGATGAGATTCAGCCATTCAGAGAGTCGATTAGCTTTGACATATTAGTTTAAAGTCACTTAGTCAGTTTTTGAAAATCAAAATATGGAACGTATATTATGCCCGGAAAAACTAGTCATTGATCCAAACGTTCCAAATGCGGAAAAAGAATTTAAGCACTGGCGAAGAACTTTTGAAAATTTCATCACAGAATGCGGAGATCAGGCCCCTGATAGAAATCGTTGTTTAGCAAGATATGTATCGGCTGATATATATGAGCACATTGCCGACGAGACGACTTATGGTGCCGCCATGGCGGTGCTTGAGAAACTATATGTAAAGAAAAAGAATGTAATATTCGCTAGGCATCTTCTCGCCACAAGACGACAACAGGTGTCTGAATCGTTGGACGAATTTCTCCAGGAATTGCACAGACTCAGCAAGCATTGCGATCTGAAACCTGTATCGGCGGAAGAATACAGAGTGGAACTTGTTCGTGACGCCTTTATCAACGGACTCTCCTCTGCGGTGATCCGGCAGCGTCTTTTGGAGAATGAAACCCTGACTCTCACGCAGGCATACGACCGGGCTAGAGCTCTTGACCTTGCGCAACGTAACTCAGAATCATACCAATCGGTTGGTCAATTCACTGCGGTCACAGAACTCTACCAGCCGTCTGGGGACACAACCACGTCAGCCTCTCAGCAAAATGATCAGACTGAGCGTTCTACGATTGCTGTTGCTACCGTAAAAAAGCAACAGTGTTGGTTCTGTGGGGGTGGTATCCATCCCCGAGCCAAGTGTCCAGCCAAGAACTCTGATTGTTCATCATGTGGCAAAGTGGGTCACTGGGCGAAGGTCTGTCAGTCCAAGACAACTAAAAGAATTACCGCATCTATCTTTTCCCCCTCCCTCTGCTCAATCATAGCTGCAGTTCCACAGAGCCTGCGTTACTCTTGCATCACGGTTACGATCAATGGGCATCCAATTCCAGCCCTTGTCGACTCAGCAAGCACTAACAGCTTTATAAATGAAAAGGTCGCTCGTCGACTGCAGCTTTGTATTGAACCAGTACAGCAAGATATTACCCTAGCTATGACTTCAGTAGTCGCTCCCGTGACTGGGATCTGCATTACGGATTTGCAATTGAGCAATTGCGATTACCCGAGAACGCGTCTTGGAGTAGTGAGAGATCTATGCGGTGATATCATACTTGGCATAGACTTCCAGAAGCAGCATTCTTCGGTGACAATTGACTATGGTGGAGAGAAGCCTGAGCTCCGAATTTCCAATCAAAATAATGCCACCTGTTGTTTGATTGCAGCGGACATACCAGAGCCTCTCCTATTCGCTAACATGAAGAGGGACGCTAAACCAATAGCCACAAAGTCTAGGGGCTTTGGCTCGACGGACCGAGAATTCATCGCCCAGGAGATCCGCAACCTCCTCTCCGAAGGTATTATCGAGCCTAGCACATCGCCCTGGAGAGCGCAGATAGTCATCGCAAAGGATGAGACAGAGCGCCACAGGAAGCGACTCTGTATCGACTACTCATGTACGGTCAATATCTATACTGACCTCGACGCCTACCCGCTTCCTAGAATTCAAAACATGATCAATGATTTAGCAAAGTATAAAGTTTTCTCGACGTTTGATTTGAAGAGTGCATATTATCAAATACGTATCCATGATTCGGATAAGCCTTTTACTGCATTTGAAGCAAACGGAAAATTGTACCAGTTCACCCGGGTACCATTCGGCGTTACTAATGGAGTTGCAGTCTTCCAAAGGGTCATCGACAAATTCGTTGAGGAAGAGGGTCTCTGTGGCGCATTTCCTTACCTAGATAATATCACTATCGCTGGACGGGACCAAAAGGAACACGACACTAATCTTGCAAACTTCATTGCGGCGGCTAGACGAAGGAATCTGACCTTCAACAAGTCAAAATCGGTAATATCAGCGCCATCAATCAACATACTTGGCTATCAACTAGAAAACGGTCTGATCAAACCGGATCCGGACAGGTTAAAACCACTTCAGGACCTCTTACCTCCTACTAATTCTTCAGCGCTTCAGCGGATCCTTGGCATGTTTGCGTATTATGCGAAATGGATTCCTGAATTCTCCGATAAGGCTCGACCACTGTATCAAGCAAAAACGTTTCCTTTAAACCCCGAAGCCATCACAGCTTTTAATACCTTAAAGAAACTGCTCGGAACTGCCGCTCTTAGTAGCATTGATGACACGATTCCATTCGTTGTGGAGTGTGACGCTTCCGACGTGGCTGTGTCGGCCACCTTGAACCAGGATGGTCGCCCGGTCGCCTTTATGTCTAGAACATTAAATGTGAGCGAAACGCACTATCCTCCCGTGGAGAAAGAAGCAACAGCCATAATCGAGGCTGTTAGAAAATGGTCTCACCTTCTATCTGGTCGACATTTCACCATCGTTACTGACCAGCGCTCTGTGGCTTTTATGTTGGACAATCGGAAAAGGACGAAGGTCAAAAATGATAAAATACAAGGATGGAGACTCGAACTAGCTTCTTTCAGTTACTCGATTCGTTATCGGCCAGGTAAAGATAACGTCGCTCCAGATGCACTTACTCGAGCCTTCTGTGCTTCGCTTTCCCCATCAAGCCGCCTCACGGACATACATATTGGTCTATGTCACCCGGGTGTCACTAGGATGTTGCACTTTGTTCGGTCGAAAAACCTACCATTCTCTACCAGTGACGTAAGAAGTGTGTGCTCGTCTTGTCGTGTATGTGCGGAAATAAAGCCAAAGTTCTTCAGGCCGGCGAAAAGTACCCTTATCAAGGCGACCCATCCCATGGAGAGATTAAGTATTGATTTTAAGGGGCCGGTCCCATCCCGTACCAGAAACAAGTACTTATTCACTGCGGTGGATGAGTACTCTCGATTCCCTTTCGCCATTCCCTGCCATGACATGACGTCCCAGACTGTCGTGAGGTGCCTCGACACTATTTTTTCTCTTTGTGGTATGCCAAACTTTATTCACTCTGATCGAGGACAAGCGTTTCTGTCACGTGAGGTGCAGGAATATCTCACTAGTCGTGGAGTGGCGACCAGCAAGACAACCCCATACCATCCTATAGGAAATAGCCAGATTGAACGTTACAATGGCATAATCTGGAAATCCGTGTGTTTGGCCGTGAAGTCTTATGACATACCTGAAGACGAATGGGAGTTGGTTCTGCCTCAGGCCCTCCATTCTGTTCGCTCTTTGCTATCCACCTCTACCAACATGACCCCGCATGAAAGGTTCTTTGGCTTTACAAGAAAGTCATGTCAGGGCACATCGCTACCGACCTGGTTGATGACTCCTGGTCCTGTTCTCCTGCGTCGATTTGTCAGATCCCACAAGAGTGAGCCACTGGTGGAGGAAGTCGAGCTCTTGCAGGCTAACCCGACATACGCACACATTAAGTACCCAGATGGCCGTGAGTCTTCAGTGTCCCTACGGGATTTGTCACCCTGTCCTACTATTTCACCGCCTGCACCAGGCCCCACCACCGCATCACCTATACATCGGAGTGACAATATGCCCCGGGATGCACCTCCTAGTTTTCCTACAGATGCAGCAGATATGCCAGACAACATCGCCCTTCCTTCTGCTCATCCGGACGAACCAGTATTGCGACGTTCCACTCGAGAGCGTCGAGAGCCCCAACGTTATGGATGGTGATTTCTCTGCTAGGCGGGGAGAATGTCGTGATAATGTAATAATTATCACTGACCATTACTGCTTCCTTATATTATTAATATTGCATATGTGTTTCAGTGTTTGCTTCCACTAATTTTGTTTTCTGCTTTTCAGATGTATGTTATGTTTTGAGTTGAATAAAGCCTTGTTTACGGGTCTATTCTTTTCATATCAGATACTGTGAGAAGGGAAGGACTAAAACTCATTCTCACCCCTCGCGTAGATGTTACCTACCCATTGAAACTCACAAGATTTTGGGCGCCTTTAGAGCCCAATCGGCGACCTTCCATCTTCTACTTATCGCCGATCGCTAGCCCTATGGGCCGCCATAGGCACCGGGGAGACAGTTGCTCCGACGAGCCGAGGCGTTGGGCGCGCGATTGATGGAAAATTTTGGCCGAAGTCATAGGCCCTATGACGCGCTACTTATGAGTCAACGAGTGGTTTATAGAGGGGTCTGCGGCCGGGCTGGGATCACCCCGGCCCTACCTTTTCATAGGTGCTTTCAGCCACGGTCAAACTTCGATAGGTACCCGGGGACGTGAACCGAGAATTAATTGAACGGCTACAGAGGCTACTTTGCGCGGCTACTAGCTCCATTCGCAAAATTCTCCAGGTTGTCCCGGCACACGTTTAGACTTATCGGCGATCCCATCACTCCGGGAACCCAATACAAGGCCTATCCATAGGCCTATGGCTCTGGGGAGAAGATTAGATTAGATTTCCCCCCGACTCCTAGCCTTACACAAATTCATGGAATCATAGGCTAACCGACGTAGTGCAAGGTACGGTCGTCACGTGTTGTCGTACCCCGAAACTTATCGGGGACCCCTTGACTCCGGGAACCCAATACAGCCTATCCATAGGCTAATGGCTAGGGGAGAAGATTCCCCCCTACTCCTAGCCCTATAAATGGAATCATCAGCTAATCGACGTAGTGCACCGGTCAATCACGTGACCAAAAAGAACACCTCCCACATCGGTGGGGGATGGGGGATCTCCCGAGCCCCGGACCCCTTCGTAAATTGCTTCGAAATCTACGCTGAGGGGGAGAAACCGGTCGTTCCCCGATAGGGACATAGGTCCTATACCCGGGGAACTCACGTAACGCCAGTTTTACTCCCACGACAGATTCTATTATTTTTTTATTTTTTACATAATTATTACATTTATTATTAAATTTATTACATTTAATATTGCATAATTATTTATTACAGAAATTATAAATTTATTATTACATTGGTTATTACATTGTTGTTTATTATACAGAACTTATAAACCGAAAAACGAATGAAAAAAGCCGATTAGGAAACAATCCAGAGACCATTGAGAAATTCGCACCTAGGTTAGATACCGTTCTCCCGACACTGGAAGGGCATTTTATTACAGGGTCCGCTTATAAGTACATTCCCACAAATTAAAACTATCTTCTTGTTCTATACATACATATTCTAATTTTGACATAATTACTGCATTTATTATTGCATTTACATTTTTTTAACATTTATTATTATTACCTTTACCCTAATTATTAAATTTATAATATTACCTTTATTATTACATCTGTTGCATTTATATTTATTTCCACATTTATTACTTCCATTATTACATTTACTAAAAGCGAGTAAGGAAACAATCCAATCCAGAGACCTTTAAAAATTCACACTTAGGTTCGAACACGTTCCCACGACTCCGTAAGGGATTTTTTGACCAAGAATCTCATTAAAGGGTTTAACTTATAAGTACCTTCGCACAAATTAAAATTATCTACTTTTTCTATACACACAGATTCTATTATTTTTCTTTTGACATAATTATTACATTTATAAAGTACCTTACTTGATTCCCAATCTATAGCATGATTATTTTGGCTGGCGTGATAAAAAATGGCATTATTAGTATTACAACTTCTGAAGGCATATTTGTGTTCTTTAATACGGGTTTCAATATTTCTTCCAGTTTCTCCCACGTATACTAAATCACAACTTTTACAGGGAATGCTGTAGACACAGGCTTGTTCCTCTTTTGCAACGTTATTCCTAACCAATTTACTTTTCACGGTAGACGAATATTTGAACGCCAAAGCAAACTTAAAATCTTTCGTCAACGGTTTTACTCTTTCTAAGCCGGCAATGTAAGGCAAACTCACATATTGTTTTTGGTTAACTGAAGGTTCCCGAGGGGCATAAAAAGATTTTCTGGCTTTAAAATACGCCTTTCTGATAAACCACTCGGGATATTTTAAATCCTTAAAAATGTTCCAAATCTTTGAATTTTCCGGGTCCAGCAAATGTGGGCTACAAATCCTGAGTGCTCTTAGAAACATGGAAGAAATAATTAAGCTTTTAACTCCTTCATCATGATATGAAAAATAATGAATATACGAATTACAATGAGTAAGTTTTCTATAGACCGTGAAATTGGGCTTTCCGCTTTCGTTAATGACCAAAACATCTAGAAAAGGTAATTGTTTGTCGTTCTCCCATTCATATTTAAATTTAATAGAGGGAACAAGATTATTTAATGACTGAAAGAAAGTGTCAAAGTTGTTCCAGTGGTCAGGCCAAAATGAGAAAATATCATCTACATAACGAAACCAAATTAGATTCGTGGGACATATTGTTTGCAACAATTCCGACTCATAATATTCCATGTATAATGTACTCAGTATTGGGAATAAAGGGGACCCCATTCCCATACCAAAACGTTGCAAATAAAATTCTTCACCGAAGGAGAAGGCATTATTGGTGACACAGAGTTTTATCAGTTATAAAAATACAGATGTGGGCATGCCTAGTTCTACGTTACATGTTGGCAATTTTCTATCTAAAAAACTAAGTACATCATCAATGGGAACTTTTGTAAACAAGGACTCAACGTCAAAACTGATCATTCTTCCCCGTTTTAAATCTAAGGACATAACTTTGTTAATAAAGTCACAGGAATTAGTGATGTGCGAGCCTGAAAATTTACCAACTAATGGGGATAATTTATCTGCAAGAAATTTAGATAACCTGTAACTAAATGAACCCCTGTGTGAAATAATGGGACGGAGTGGTATATTAATCTTATGGGTTTTGGGTAGGCCGTAAATGTGGGGGAGTTTGGGGTTAATCTGTAGAAATCTTTTAGGATCAATCGCCGGGACATCTTTTAATAAGTTCCTGATGGTTTTGTTGAATTCGGCAGAAAGACGCTTTAGCGGGGACGATCTCACTTTGGTGTAGGTGAATTCATCACTAAGTAACGCTTCCATTTTTTGTTTATAATCACACTTGTCCAAAATAACCACAGTGTTACTTTTGTCCGCTTTAGTGACAAATATTGCTTCATTCTTCCTGAGCTTGTCTAAAGCTAACCGGAATCTTTTGGGAATAGAGTCCATTGAGTTGAAATGTTCCAGAAACTTGCTCAGAATCAAACCATTTAAACACGGGATATCCACCCTGGAATTAACTACGGAAGACACAAAATCTAAACAATGTTTTTATCGGGTTTAAGGGCAAACGACAGCCCTAAATTAAGAACTTCCTTTTCGGATTTGGATAAGACATATGTCGATAAATTTAAAACGGAACCTTCCACCGCACACTTTGACCAAGCACTTTCATCACATAAATAGGATAGCTTTCTGTTAAGTCGTTGTTCAGTG
This sequence comes from Bathynomus jamesi, assembly GCA_023014485.1. Lineage (NCBI taxonomy): Eukaryota > Metazoa > Arthropoda > Malacostraca > Isopoda > Cirolanidae > Bathynomus > Bathynomus jamesi. The sequence goes on along the minus strand of JAJOZX010001479.1, from coordinate 675,812 downwards.
CGTCTAGTCTCCACGTCGCATTTATAATCTGCAGTTTCAAACAGCGCCACAAGTAGTTCACACGACACATGCGATTTAAGGACGCGTAGACAATTTCTTAGTTTGAAATACGTATGGTCAATTTCTCTTTTAACACACGGAATACGTTCCTTCAAAATTTCCCTGGCAAAGTTCGGAAACGGTGTATGGTCCTTCCTGAAGGTAAACGGTATCAAGGACTTCGGGCACACTTGCTCCACTAAACACTCTTGCAGGAACTTCAGTTGCAGCTTCTTGGTCTTCACAGCCACTAGTGTTTTTTCATATAGACGATAGGAAGATATAAGTTGGGGAAAGGTAACTAAGAAGAAGGCGAATAGATGGCGTCTGATCGTGGGATCCATAATAAATGCAAAAAACTTCACTTTTTTCTACGTGAAGGTCAAAATATGAAAATAAAAACCCACTCTAATAGACAGAGTTTATTTCCACGACAGTTTCGACGCCCACTGGCATCCTCCTCGGGTGGATACAGAAACACGAATGAACCAAAACAAGAGGGAAAAACAGTCCAGGGACCGACCGTTAAGAAATTCGCACCTAGGTTAGATCCCATTCTCCCAACACCGGAAGGGCATTTTCATTAAGTACATTCGCGCAAATTTAAAACTATCTTCCTGTTCTAAACATACAGATTCTATTATTTTTTTATTTTTTACATAATTATTACATTTATTATTAAATTTATTACAGAACAAGAAGATAGTTTTAATTTGTGGGAATGTACTTATAAGCGGACCCTGTAATAAAATGCCCTTCCGGTGTCGGGAGAACGGTATCTAACCTAGGTGCGAATTTCTCAATGGTCTCTGGATTGTTTCCTAATCGGCTTTTTTCATTCGTTTTTCGGTTTATAAGTTCTGTATAATAAACAACACTGTAATAACCAATGTAATAATAAATTTATAATATCTGTAATAAATAATTATGCAATATTAAATGTAATAAATTTAATAATAAATGTAATAATTATGTAAAAAATAAAAAAATAATAGAATCTGTATGTTTAGAACAGGAAGATAGTTTTAAATTTGCGCGAATGTACTTAATGAAAATGCCCTTCCGGTGTCGGGAGAATGGGATCTAACCTAGGTGCGAATTTCTTAACGGTCGGTCCCTGGACTGTTTTTCCCTCTTGTTTTGGTTCATTCGTGTTTCTGTATCCACCCGAGGAGGATGCCAGTAGGCGTCGAAACTGTCGTGGAAATAAACTCTGTCTATTAGAGTGGGTTTTTATTTTGACTTAACAATTTTCGAATTTACTTTACAATTTTGAAGGACCCCGCCTTCCAATGTTCTGAAAGCCTATCAAACCATTTGTTTCTCCCAAGGCCGTCCCCCAGAAGGTTATTACCCATACAAGAGGGAAAGAAGGCGTCTTTACTACGTTTCCCAGGATCCTGGGACCCCTGATTGGAGCTGGACCTGACTTCCGAGTATAGACCCCTCCTTCTTCCCAAAAATACATTTAAATATAGTTAACAGATTCGAAGTCCCAATTTTATGACTCACGTCGTGGTTCAATTTTAGCAAGCGTCTTCGAATCTGCCTTACAAAAGTCGCACCATCCAGCGAAACGAATCCAAAAATTTTCGACCCAGCGAAAGAGGAACCCAACCATTTGCATATACACCCAAATCCGTTGGATTGCCCTTCCCGTTGGGGTCGGGTCTCGGTGATAAACCTCTGTCCCCACGTGGTTCGGCTTTATCACTTCCCTGAGAATCCGAATTAAGATAGAACAAACGTTAAACAATCTGAAACATTTCTGATTTATTCGTTCATGAATATTTATAAGCCAAACCATCTTGCTTTCAGAGATGTACACAACGAAATCTTAAAACTAAAATTTCTGCACTTATTTTACAAAAGATTTTTTTATGCAAACTTCATGGTTACGACATCCCTCCCCTCCTTTAATTTTGCACTCCGATGCAAACTTTCTTAACTAGGGTCAGGTATCATCACTTTATTCACAATTTTCACTACTTATTTCATTTATTTGTCCCCTTTATTGGGACATTAGCACTGGCACATTTTATTTGTCCCCTTTATTGGGACACTAACACTGACACATTTAGTTTTAGTCATCCTCGATTTCTTCGTAGTGTACTCGAGGTCGGGGCCTAAGAACGTACGGACGCTCAACCGGTGGCCCTGTGAAAGCAGCCTGTCTGCTTTGTCCGGGGGACCAAATTCCCATAAGGTCCCCGCGTGGAAGTAGTTCGGAAGCACCAGGCGGTTCCTGTCCGCCATTCGATCCTGCCAGCGGGCAGGAAGTGCACTCCGGTTCACCTCCACTAGTCGATGTTTCTCCCTGTCCTGGGCGAAAGCTCTCTGTGAGGAAGTATTTCGGAAGCGCCCGGCGGTCCTCGTTCCGCCACTCGGTCCTGCCAGTGGGCAGGAAGCGCCTTCCGGTTCACCTCCCCGTATTGATGTTTCTCCGGTGTCGAGGGCGAAGCTCCCGAGAGGAGGGGCGGTAGGCCCTTCCCCCATCTCACCGCCTGCGCTGTCCGCCCCGCCTTGTCGCTCGACGTCCCATGGGGCATCGATGCTGCGGCGGATGCGGTCTCGATGGATCACTATCTGATGTCCAGTGATCATGTGACGCAGGAGATAAGTGACTGGAGTCTTCTGTTCGATGATGATGTATGGACCCTCGTACCTGGGCTTCAACTTGCCTCTGCCCGGTCGTGGGTAATCAATGTACACCAAGCCCTGGGGCGCCTTTTCTTCGAACGGCTTCAATTCCTTGATTCCGTTAGCCTTCTCGTATTCCGCATGAACTCTTCCACTCGGCGGTAGATTTCGCTCAGACTCCTCTTTCGGTCTTCGGCGTATTCCTCTGGGTTGTACGGGCTCACGCACGCCTCCTGTGGCATGCGAAATAGCTTTGAAGGTACGTTGGGGGTTCGCCCGTACATCAAGAAGAACGGAGAATACCTCGTGGCTCGGTGCACTCGGATGTTTAGGGACAATTCCACGGTGTCGAGTATTTTATCCCAGTCTCGTCCAGTTTCTTCACAAAGTATGCGGAGTTTGATGCAGAGCTCCTTATTCAGACGTTCGATCTTCCCGTTACTTTGGGGATGGTATGCGGCGGTCCGTTGGTGTTGTACTTCCCAAACCCTGAAGAGCTCCTGCAAGGTAGAGTTCCAGAACTCCTTACCTTGGTCGGATACTACTGCTGAAGGGGCGCCCAGTTTGCACAGTATCAAACGATGGAATTTGTCCGCCACCTCCCAGGCCGTTTTGTCCTTTATTGCTGCCAGGATGGTAAACTTGCTGAAACTGTCCACACACGTGAGGATATAATGGCTGCCTTCCCCAGTCGGAGGAAGGGGACCAACTAAGTCCACGTGCAGAAGTTCCCACGGACTGTGGCCTCACACACAAGGCATTGGTTCCACATTCACTTTCCGGGTCTGTTTGTTTCGCGCGCACGTGTCGCACGTCTGGACTACTTGTCGTACCTGTTGAACCATACCTGGCCAAAAATAGAGGTCCCGTAGGATTTCTGTAATCCCTACAGCTCCCGGATGAATGCTCCCGACGTCAGTGTGGGCGTTCCAAATGAGCTGCTCTCTCAACTTTTTTAGGAACTACGATGACCTCTTCCGTTCGCATCGATGCAAACCAGCAGGTTCCTCACTAGTTTGACTCTCGACGGCTGGATGGGCTTGGATAAGGGCCAGCTGAAAGCCTTCCCTTCTTCGATGGCTGCTCGAATTGCCGCTATTTCAACGTCCTTCTGCTGGTGTTTGCTTATTACCTTGCGATCAATGATCGCTTTTTCGTATATTGCGTTCACAACCTCCTTAGTCACTCCAGGCGGGCGGGACAACCAATCGGCCACTCTGTTGAGTTTGCCCTTTACGTACTCGATGAGAACGTCGTAGTCTTGCAATGTCATAACCCAACGTGCTAGTCTTCCATTGGGCTCTCGGTGTCCTTCCCTCAGAAGCCACTCCAACGGTTTATGGTCAGAGCGGACGATGACCCTCTGACCAATATGAGGGACCGAGCTTCTTCGATGAAAAGACGATGGCCATCAGCTCCTTCTCGTAGGTGGAATAATTTAATTCCACTCCCGTTAGTGTTCTGGAGAGGAAGCGGATTGGTTTTTCTATTCCTTCCTGTTCCTGCGCGAGTACTCCCCCGATGGCTACTTGACTCGCATCCGTGTTCAAGACGGCGAGGCCTAAAAATTGCTTCAGTTCCGTCTTGTTGGTTGGCCTCTGGGAGTTTTTGATGGCCTCCACTTTGGATTCCTGTGGCTTCAACCCGTTCCTGGTGACCACATGACCTAGATACTCCACCTGGGATTGTAATAACTGACATTTTTCTAACTTTACCCTCAAGTTGGCGGTGCGTAGGCTATCCAAGGCTCTTCGTACCCTCTCGTCATGTTCTTCTAAAGACCTTCCAAGGACAATGAGGTCATCCAAGTAAATCAGTACTTCCTTGTCCAGTTGCTCCCGCAAAATAAAATTCATTACTCTTTGGAACACTGGCGGACTATTTGACAACCCAAACGGGACCACCCTGAACTCGAAATGACCGCTTCCCGTGGAGAAGGCAGTTTTCGAGATGCTGTCGTCGTGAATGGCCAACTGCCAATATTCCAAACGTAAATCCATGCTCGAGAAGTAACGAGTCCCGTGCAGCTTGGCCAAGGTTTCATCAATGATGGGTAATGGGTATTTGTCCTTTATGCAAATGGCGTTCAAAGGTCTATAGTCTACCCAGAAGCCTCAGGGCACCACCCTTTTTCTTTAATCCCTTCCATTCTGGACTCCTGTTATCACTCTTCGTTCCTAGTGATCACGTGGTCCTTGCACTCTACCTGGAACGGTAGTAATTAATCTTTTCTTTCCCTCGTCGGTCTTCTTCCCTTTGAGAGCGACGGACATCGGTGAACATACGTCTTGAGGTGTTTTAAGCTCTTCTTAGTCACTTGTGGACTTTCGACTCTTTCTCACAGTGACACTTGTTCCATTTTTTCTTTTCGGCCGAGGAATCGAACGGCTGTTCCGACTAACCTTCCCGTTCTTGTTGCCTCAACCACCATGCCGATGTCATCTTGTCTTCAAGGTAATACTCTTCAGTCGTCACCTTTATTTCTCAAGAGTAACTTTACCGCCTCCTTGGAAAGGGTTAACTTCCCGTTGATTTCCGCTCTGTGATACTTGCAAATCACGCTGAGCCTCACTGCACACCCATTGCAGCGGAGAGTAGACGTCCAGGGGAACCCATATCCCCAATTTTTCTTCACTGTCTATTCCCATATCATTTAACTTCCCTTTGGAATCCTGCTCGGTAACATTTTTAAATTTCCCCGAGCCTCACCGCACATCCCGTGCAGCGGAGAATAGATGTCCACGGGAACCGCGTCCCCGGGTTTCATTCTGACCCTCCTGGTCAGAATGATGCTGGCTTCTTTATTCTGTCTGCTCCCATTTCTGGTCTGGTTACCTCTTCGTTCAGAGTGACGACTCTTCTCTCTTCAAAGTTACCTTTGTTTCGTCTTCCTATCCTCCGAAACAACACGCCTATAGTCGAGTCTTGCGGGGCCTCTGGAATTATACAGACACAAAAGAATTCTTCAACCCCCCTTCCCATAGTCAAACTTACTTTTACTCCCCTTACATGAATGGGCGGGGCCGGTGCAACTGTGTACTGAGAATTGGCAACTGTCCAAAGAAGGCTCCCGATGTTCTTGTGCATAGCTTATGTCAATGTGACGAAAGCTCCACCATCGACCAGCGCGGTGAAAGCTTGTCGATTGACGAATACTGGTAGGGTGATCAGTCCTAGCCGACGACTCGCCGCTACTTCCTCTGAAGCTATTCGGGAGGCTTCTCCTTCCAATCCTGCCGAAGGTTTGCTCGAGGGCACTCCTCTTCCCAATTTCGCATTTGCTGACAAATCTTGCACTGGCTCCGGCCACTTTCTTCCATTGATTCCTCTTTGGAGTCGCTGTCATCATTTGACTCGGTTTGTTTTCTCTTCTGGTTTCTCATGGGGTTGTAGTCACATTCTTGAGTTGTATTATTCCTCCTGTGACCCGTGTCACATCTCTTCCTTCTGGGCTCTCCTCTCTTGATGGACTTGTCTTCATCGTTCACCTCTACATCCTTGATGTTGTCCTCCTTCGTGGCTGTGGCTGTTCTTTCTTCTGAATGTTGTGAGTTGTAGTCCCAGGATGTGGGAGGATTTTGCAGTTTCTGCAGTCTTCGGCTTCTGTTTTGTGGCGTTTCTTCTCTTAGGACATCTTCATCTCTTAGTCCTAAGCTTGGGTTGTTTACCGAAAACTTGATTGATTCCATCCAATATTCCCGACGGGCTGTTCCTTTGATGCAATTACAAGCATACTCCGGCAAAATGGTCTTCAACGCGTCCTCAAGATGCCATCTTTAATATGTCTCCTCATCGGATTAACCTGAACCAAGGCATTACCTGCATTTAATATGCTTGTGGCAATTGGATGAGTGTCGTGTCTCACCTTGTTCCTTCCTGACGGCATTTGGGCTGGTTCCTGGGTTCTCCTGTGCCCGTTCGCCTATAAACGTCGGCGAACTTCTGTCCAATGTGTGTCCAAACGTCGTTTGCTCAGGACCCCTTACTGCCTGTTCACGTTGCAAAGGTAAGCTAGTACTCGGTAATCCCTGTACGACGGCTTGTCTGTACTTCTGCAGGCCTTCGTCGGTGTGGTGTTTCTCGTCTCTTGTGGTGTGTGCACTTCTGCAAGGGTTCTTTGGGATGTCTTCTGGGTTCTCTGGTCTCCACCCAACCCTTTCTTGCCTCGAAAGTTCTTCTTCTGTAACAGGAGGAACTAGAGATTCTTCGGGGACAAACCCCCGACCTTCGGTTGTCCCAATACTCCAGCTGCGGAATAATCATTACAAGGTCTTCCAGTTTCGACCCTCTTCGGTTTATTTCTTTCTCTAATTCCTTGCATTCCTTGAGTAACCGAATAATGTTGGCAAAATTTATCCTTTTTAAATTTTCCAAACTTTCTGTACTTATTTCGTTTAAGTTCGTTGGTTCGGTATCACTAATGTTACTTACACTTTCTTCCTCGTTCGTTATATTCCCGTTCTTTACGGACATCGCAAAGCTTGTTTATTTATTTTTATTTCAAAACCTTTAAAAATGTAATCACTGTTAGCGACACTTTTTACTGTTCCCAATTATTTCAACGAATTACTGTTCCAAATACTTTCTACGTTCGTGCTTTACTGTCACGCAAATTTATTTTACAAATTACTGTTCCAAATACTTCTACGTTAATGTTTTACTATCACGCAAATTTATTTTCAAGAATTACTGTTCCAAATACTGCTACGTTAATGCTTTACTCTGTACAAAAGTTTATTTTAACGAATCACTGTTCTCAGTTTTCTACGTTAGTGTTTTATTCTGTACCAAAGTTTATTTTGACAAATCACTGTTCCCGATATTTCTACGTTAGTGTTTTATTGTCACGCAAATTTATTTTAACAAAAAGTTACACTCTTTCTACCAATACCTTGCAATAGGATCCCACTTCTGTGACACCATTTATGTTGTGCGCAACTCTTTTACTTAGGTACCGCGCACCTTTATTTCTTTTGCAACTTCTGACACCATTTATGTAGTGCCCAACCCGTTTATTTATTTATGGTGCTGGACACCCTTTTAATTATGTTAATTCACTTCACTGACACCCTTTAAGTTGGGCGCTACCCTTTAATTCTATTTCAAATTATTTCTTATTTTCGTTCAGGATGACTCGGCCTATCCAGACGTATGACCCTTTAAATTGATAGGCGTAAGTTCCCTTCGGCTTACTGAAAGCCTACTTTGAATTCAATCTTTGAATGATAACACTGGTATGCATCAATTTTGCTGTCAAGGGTTTTGTAAGTGATTCTTATAGAGTTTTCCTGCTGATTCGAATCTGCAATCCGTTTTTCTCAATCAGCTCAGGTTATCCGGCTATGGCCTCATAAGTAAAATAGAATTTTTCGTGATTTTGTCAAAGCGGAATTGGAACAGTAACATCTATCATCACTTGTTTCACTTGATAATATCTTTTTTTACTTTTCAGGCATATAGATAAAATATTTCATAATGAATAGGGCGTGTAAAAATGATCCCAATAGATTCTGCTACATATGTGGGACGGTTACCATGCCAAATAACCAGTCCCAAATCACTAAATTTGTGAAGACAATGTATAGAGCATACTTTGGAATTAAGCTAGGGGACCAGGACAAAAATTTCGCCCTCATATGTGCTGCAAGACGTGCATTGAAAATTTGAGAAGATGGAGCAAAGGCAGAGCGAAATCTTTACCTTTTGGAATTCCCATGATTTGGAGAGAAGGAAAGGATCACGTGACAGATTGCTATTTCTGCATGACAAACCTCCAAGGTGGGCTTATAAATTTATTTTTCTTAAATATTTTGAAATCCTCGTATGAAACTTGACATAATATTCACCATAATGTAATATTCACCATATATAGCATAATATTCACCATAATGGTAATCATACATTTACATATACATATTGTTATAGAAAATACATTTACACATACATATTGTTATACAAGTTACATTTACATATACACTGATTGTATATTTTCTTTCTTTTTCATTCATATTGTCCCCGAAGGGACAATATGAATGAAAAAGAAAGAAAATATACAGACCTCATCGACCTATTTCATATCTTACAGACCGCAGCCTTCCCTCACGAGCCGCCACTGTCTGAATGCTTCTTCTATTTCATATGCAAGTTTTATATCCATGTTTCTGTGTTTCTATTTTCAGGAGTTAACAAGAAGAATAAACACATTGTTGTATACCCTGACATTCCTTCTGCTACGAGACCTGTACCCCATGGTCCTGGAATTCCAATACCCGACCCACCTCAAACCCTGGACTTCGATGATTCTGATGATGAATCAATGACCAATGCCAATGACCAGTCCCAGTCGTATATACCTCAAAATACCGCTTCAAATGAGCCGAGGCTCTCAACCAGGCCAAACTTAATGATCTTACCAGGGATTTAGACTTTCCAAATTAGCTGCCGAGATCTTGGGCTCACGACTTCGAGAGGACAACTTGCTGGCTCCGGGAACAACATTCTCCTGGTATAGGAAACGAGAGGAAGAATTCCGCAAGTTTTTTGCAGTGCACGAAAATACCTCTTCCTTAGTGTACTGCTGCAATGTTGAGGGGCTAATCGAATCCTTGGGCCTGCCATATAACGCATCAGAATGGAGGCTATTTATAGACTCGTCTAAACGAAGTTTGAAAGCAGTACTTCTCAACATTGGGAATAGGGTTGCATCAGTCCCTGTAGCACATTCCGCACAACTTACTGACAGCTACGATAACATGAAAATTTTACTGGATGCTCTCGTATACGACCAACATAACTGGAGGATCTGTGGAGATTTGAAGGTAATACTAATATCATAAGTAAACTATTGCTATTGACTATGTTGTTTTTCCAAAAGTTATTTGAGAGCGTATAAGAACACTTAACTTCCCCACAGAAGTAATACAGTCCAATGCATAGATTTTTTTATCTGATAGAACAAATTCTCTAAATTTCTAAATATTTCATTTTTTTTCAGATTGTGGCATTTGTATTGGGAATGCAAGGGGATACACGAAATACCCATGTTTCCTCTGCAAATGGGATAGCCGAGCGGATGAGAAGCACTATGCACAGCGTGAATGGGCATCCAGAGAGAATTTTGAACCTGGGTCGCATAATGTCGTTTCAGTGCCCCTTGTACCACCAACAAAATTTTGCTCCCACCACTTCATATTAAGCTGGGCTTGATGAAAAATTTCATCAAATCAATGAATAAGGAGGGTTCAGCATTCCGATATCTCGAGAGTAAATTTCCTCATATATCTGATGCTAAACTAAATGCTGGGGTTTTTGATGGTCCTCAAATTCGAACTTTGATCAAGGATACTCAGTTCGAAAACGCAATGACTCCAACTGAGAAGAATGCCTGGCAGGCATTCAAATCAGTTGTCACTGATTTTTCTTGGCAAGCGTAGAAGTCCAGAATACGAGTCCGTTGTCGAAAACTTGATGGAAGCTTTCTAAGCTCATGGGTCGCGCATGTCCATAAAAATGCACTTTTTGTGGTCCCACTTGGACTATTTTCCTGAAAATTGCGGGGATTATAGTGAGGAACAGGGTGAACGATTTCACCAAGATATCAAAATAATGGAAGAGAGGTACCAGGGAAACTGGGATATCAATATGCTGGCGGATTATTGCTGGTGTTTGAAGCGAGACGTGCCCGAAGAAAAACAGACGGAAAGCAAAAAAACTTCATTCCTTCCTCAATAAACTTTTTTCCATATTTATTGTATGAATAAAAGTATTTATTCACACAATGTTTTCATTTTTCACGAGTGTTCTTATAATATTATTCGTATCTACAGTGTTTAAGCTAAAAAAATCAATAAATTTGGGGATAAAATTGGACTATAATAAATGGCCAATAGAGAAAAAACCTGACCTGATTGAGGAAAACCAATGTCATTTTCGAATTCAGCATGGTCGAATTATATAATATGAGTTGAAAAAACCCTCACAGCAGACAAAAAATTTCATATGCATACCAGTGTTATAATTGACCCTCAGCTTACAAGAGAGGCCTATTGCAAGGTATCTAAAACAACACACGCCCTCTTATAAAGTTTATTAAATGTCACTCGAAACAGTACATGAATTTAGGAAATTTATTCTGAAGTAAATTTACCAATTTTTCATACAATACAATCCAATTATAATTCACAGACAAAGTTCACAGTGATCTGAATTTAAATCAATTAAATTTACCAATTTTCTGTACAATACAATCCACTTATGAATTCAAAGAAAAATGTTCACAATTTCTGAATTTAAATCATTTATATAGAGGGGCTTTATATTTTAGTGCAACAAAACAAATAAAGAGAAATGAAGTGGTCGAAATCGACGATGAAATTTGAAGAATTATTCTACTTACGACTGCAGATGACAAATTACTCTCAATTGTGCTGCGTACGGACCACAGATTTATGTCCCGCCCAAAACCAAAACGACAATCTACCAAATAAAGGGACTTCCTTCCGAACCCAAATTGACGGGTTCAGTAAACTAGGGCACAGACGTACCCCGTTTAGCATTTAATTTGAACCAAATTAAATTAATGGAAAGTTCACAAAATTCTTGGTCCGTTGGCTAACATTAATTAAGATCCAACCAAGTTCTCGGTTAAGGTCGCTAACAATAAAATTTTATGCACAAGTTCCGCGTAAACGAATGAAATGCAATACAAGTTCTTAATTTCAATCATGAGACTTCTAGATTTTCCTTACACCACAAGTCTAATAGAGTTTATTTAGCCACAGTTAATTTCAAGGAGGACGACTACCAACTGACTTAACAATTTTCGAATTTACTTTACAATTTTGAAGGACCCCGCCTTCCAATGTTCTGAAAGCCTGTCAAACCATTTGTTTCTCCCAAGGCCGTCCCCCAGAAGGTTATTACCCATACAAGAGGGAAAGAAGGCGTCTTTACTACGTTTCCCAGGATCCTGGGACCCCTGATTGGAGCTGGACCTGACTTCCGAGTATAGACCCCTCCTTCTTCCCAAAAATACATTTAAATATAGTTAACAGATTCGAAGTCCCAATTTTATGACTCACGTCGTGGTTCAATTTTAGCAAGCGTCTTCGAATCTGCTTTACAAAAGTCGCACCATCCAGCGAAACGAATCCAAAAATTTTCGACCCAGCGAAAGAGGAACCCAACCATTTGCATATACACCCAAATCCGTTGGATTGCCCTTCCCGTTGGGGTCGGGTCTCGGTGATAAACCTCTGTCCCCACGTGGTTCGGCTTTATCACTTCCCTGAGAATCCGAATTAAGATAGAACAAACGTTAAACAATCTGAAACATTTCTGATTTATTCGTTCATGAATATTTATAAGCCAAACCACCTTGCTTTCAGAGATGTACACAACGAAATCTTAAAACTAAAATTTCTGCGCTTATTTTACAAAAGATTTTTTCATGCAAACTTCATGGTTACGACACGTATTCTCAGGATATTTTCCATCCTCGTTTTCATGGCCCCTGTTCCACCGCAGCTGGGACAATATAAAATCTGCCTCTTCTCTCATATACGCACGTACATAATTTGTTAGTCTGACAAAAGATTAAATAGGCCTAGAGTATGTAATAATTATATATGTAGCCTACGTCCTACTAGATATTTGAAAAAAATATGCACAAGTAGCTTACGTAACATTTTAATAATTAGGCCTAGTTATAATTCACTAGGCTATGCATTAGTCTCCAGTTTTTAGCCAGGTCCTGTCCTTAAAATAGTTTTCGGCCCAAAATTATATACAGTATATATAACCAATCTTAATAAAACTAATTCATTTAGTACAAGTTAAATTCACTCTAATGAAGTTCGACAATAGAGACCAAAAGAGTGGGTCAGTTATCTACAAAATCTTGACCTATAAATAAATCATTAAAATGTTTATTACGTTTTACTATCCGCTTTTGTTACGGTTAAATTTTAGGGCCACTCAGCCACAACGAGATACCCAGATATTGAAAAAAAAAAAAAAACCTTAGTTTTTAGGGAAATTAAAAAACTACTGTTTGTAGAATTTTCTACATTGTTACAGATCGAGTACCTCAACATGCTTTAAAGGCATTTTGCCTCTTTTTATTTATTTATTTAAATAAACAAATTTTAATTAACTTTGAATACTTTGAATATGACTCGATCACTTTTTAATTTAAAATGGAGTCATTACGTCATCATCGTGAGCCTCACAGAGACCTTGATTTCGGCTCTCTGACTTTCTCATAAAAGAAGACATTTTTGTTGGTGTTCGTCCTTGGCTCCTCCTTCCTACATAAAAAAAAACCTTCAGCATGTATGATTGGTTACAAAAATAGCCCTATTGCAATTTTTAAGAATATCAGTTCATAAGAAATTATAAATTATGATAAGTGCATAATTTTACAGTTAATTTTATTGTTTGAAATTATATAATAAAAATCGCCTGATTCGCTCTCATTTTAAAAATGTATATACCTATTTGGCTATTCAAACGGGGGTTACAAGCGCAGGCATTTTCACAAAAATGATTCCCAAAATTATATATATAAGGTCATCCCGTAAGTAATGTCGTTTCTTTGCATTGCTAAACTCGCTTCGTGTTTGCACATGTTTCTGCGTAGATTTTGTGGAAAATTCGAATTTTTATGTGTTTAGATATGTTATTTCTCAGTCTAAGTGAAGTTTCATCGCGTTAATAATCTTCGTTTATTTCACCCTTACGGAGAAGATAGAAGTGTCAGAGGAACACATTAAGCATATAATGCTTTATGAGTTTAGAAAAGGAAATAACGCGACTGCAACCGCAAAAAATATTCAGGATATTTATGGGGAGGAAGCTTTAATTGTAAGGAAATGTCAACGATGGTTCCAGAAGTTTAGGTCTGGTGATTATGGCTTAACTGATGAAGCGTGCTCGGCCGACCTGTTAAGTTCAATGATGACCTTTTGATAGCTACACTCGAAGAAAATCCTGCTATAATTGTTGAAGAACTTGCTCAGCGACTAAATTCGACCAGTTCCACAGTTCATCGCCTTCTGCAACGACTGGGAAAAGTGTCGAAATTTGGGAAGTGGGTTCCCCATAGGCTGTCACTAGACAACTGTAGAGATCGTGTGAACATTTGCTCTTCATTGCATTCTCGGCAACTTCAAGCACTGTTTCTGAATCGACTCATTACTGGGGATGAAAAATGGGTGCTTTATCACAATGTTAAGCATCATCGGCAGTGGGTTAGTGCTGGAGGATCCGCTACACCACAGCCAAGAGGACATCTGCACCCTAGGAAGGTTTTGGTGGGATATTTAAGGAGTGGTTTATTTTGAACTGTTGCAGCTCAGTCAAACCATTACAGCCGAAGTATACTGTCAGCAACTTTAAAGACTGAACGCTGCATTGCAAATAAAACGTCCTTCTTTCGCCAATCGCAAGGATGTTGTTTCAACAGGACATCGCATGTCCTCATACTGCTCGAATCACCACTGCTAAAATTGAACAGCTTGGTTGGGAAAAAATTCCACATCCTCCATATTCACCAGACCTTGCACCATGAGATTACCACCTATTCAGAAGTCTTCAAAAGTATCTTCGAGGCCATCAACATTGCCCTCTCCGAGTTTTTTGCTTCTAAACCGAAGGAATTTTATCAACATGGAATTGAAATGCTTGTAGAGAGATGACAGAGTGTCATAGAAAGTGAAGGAAAATATATAATTGATTAAAATTTATTTTGATTTAGTTTTATTTTCATTTGGAAATAAAGGTAAAAAAACGACATTACTTATGGGATGACTTGATATATAGGGACAATGTTTATGCCATCTAACGAACTAGGAATTAGTATTGTATTAATGTGGCATTTAATGTAATTTATTTTCTGTTAATGCGTTCTGATATTGAATTCATTCTGACACTATATTCATTTATATTAAATCTTTATCATTTCAAGACATTTTGTGTGTATACCATACTTCTATCAATCAGTGCATTTTCTTTATTTATTGTAAAAGTTATTTCCTTTATTTTGTTAATTAAATCAAAATCTACGAAGTCTGTTAATCTCCTTTATTTTATGTTTGCCGACTCCTCGAGCAAACAATTAAATTAAAGCAATTACATTTACTATAGGGTCTACTGGCAACCAGTCTCTCTCTCTCTCTCTCTCTCTCCATATATATAACCTTGGCTTTGCTTCGGCCCGAATTGTTCATGCTGACGAAAGATGAAGCCCTTTTCTCCACCTTAGACCTACAGCTTAACGTGGAATCCGAACCACGACTTACCACGGGTGGTCAGAAATTAAAATGTCCTCGCCCAGACTCAATCTCACGACCTCCCGATCAGCAGCCCAGTATTTTAAACACTAAGCTATCCAGGGTACCCATTCATCTACCAACCAATTTTATTGTATGGAAGGATGAACAGTTGGGTGAGCTGAGCGCCTCCTGCTATCGCAGGGAATTGAACCCGAGGCCGGTGGATTTGTAGTTAGGGATGCTAACTACTATATATATATATATATATATATATATATATATGAAAATTATTTCACGAAAGTAACACGTGAAAAATATTTATGATGAATAAAACCACGAAGGAAAGGAAACACAGAATGGTGCTCAAGCGCTTTCGTCCAATGACATCCTCAGGAACACTGAAGTACATAAAGAGTTACAGCCTATATATAGGTTACAGAAAAAAAATATATATATATATATATATATATATATATATGTGTGTGTGTGTATATACAATAAACGGAGAAACAAAAAGGATTGTGGGAGGGGCACACAAATTTATAAGGAAAAACTCGATTTTTAGCACAAGATTAAATGAATTGTTTCCAACCAATGTTACAGATAAAAAAAAATATACAAATTTATACTGGAAATCTGCCCGGGTTTTAGCACTCTGCCCTTTTTGTATATAAAAATTGAAAAATAAAAGTTATTAGGGTGGCATACAAGTTTACCAAAGATTTAGCGTTCTACCTTTCTCATCTAAATCTGTTCTGAAGGAATTCAAAACAACAGGATCGAGTTGAAAAAGACCTTTGCTCATGTTGAAGTTATTTGTAAGTTGGATAATGGCAGACTCAAGAATATTTCTATTAACAATGTTCCTAGAGTGAAATAAAACTGAAGCATTATTCCAATCAATACAGTGGGATAACTCTGACAAATGGACAAAAAGGGCACTGGACAACTGTCCTGTTCTAACGGAATATTGATGCTGTTTTATACGTGTGTGCAAATCCTTTCCCGTCTGACCTATGTAAAAGGAATCACATTGTTTACAACCAATTTTATAGATAATGCCTGAATTATTGGTAGGGCTGTTTTTTACTATGATATTTTTCACAATATTGTTATATGAAAATACTACATTAATATCCAAAAGATTAAGTACATTAGCAATGCCTAAAAAGCCCGGGAAAAATGGAAGTACTAAAATATTTTTTGACAAAGTACGAGTGTTATTATTGACACGATAGAAAGTTCGTTTTGCCTTGTTGAGACAAGATTCCATAAACGCAGATGGATAACACAGATCACTTCCAATACCGTTGATTTTTTCTAATTCGGCATCGATGTATTCAGGACTGGCGATCCTAAGGGCGCGGAGAAACATTGAAGAAAAAATGGCCTTCTTAATGGGGGTGTCATGTCCCGAGTAAAAGTGTACGTAGGACAAATTGTTTTTTTTTTTCCGATAGATACTAAACTTAAAACCTGGGCTTTCCCTATGTACACGCACATCCAAAAATGGGATTGAATTGTCTTGTTCCACTTTTAAAGTAAACTTAATGGAGGGGACTTGATCATTTAACCGAAGGAGGAAGTTATCCAGGTCACGATTCATGGGCCAGATACACAAAATATCGTCGACGTACCGCAACCAAGGGATGCCAACCCCCAGGATTCTCGGAATGTAAGTAATTTCGAAAAACTCCATATAAATATTGGAGAGGAGGGGCGACAAGGTGTTGCCCATGGCCATCCCAAAAACTTGTTGATAATACTCGTTATTGAAAGTGAATTTACAGTCTTTGATGCAAAGCTTAATAAGTTCCAAAACAATGTGTGAAGGTAGTGGCAGGTCATACTTATGTAATTCTTGGGAGAGAAAGTCAAGCATATCGTCAATCGGCACTTTTGTAAACAATGAACAAACGTCAAAACTGATCAATCTATCGTTAGTTTCAGTACGTGCATTATTCAATTTTTCAGTAAGATCCATGCAATTTTTTACATGTGAATCAGAGATAGTTCCGAGAATGGGGGACAAGACTTTGACAAGCCATTTGGAGAGTTTATAAGTAATAGAGCCCACCGAGCTAATAATAGGGCGCATAGGGTTGCCAGGTTTGTGGGTTTTAATAAGACCGTAAAGGTAGGGCAGAGAGAAGGTGAAGTGGACATGAAAAGCGGAATTAAGTCCTTATGATCTTTGAGAATGCGTTTCAAGCCACTATTAAATGATTTAATGACGTCATCCTGCGGGTTCTTCCTAAGTTTGCTGTATGTGGCGGGGTCCTGGAGAAGCTCGTTCATCTTTCTGATGTTGTCCACTTTGTCCATAATAACTATGGTGTTAGCCTTGTCTGCTTTAGTAATATGGAGCTCCCCATCTTTTTTTAATTGTGAGAGGCTATTGCGAAAACGTTTAGGAAAGTTATCTTCGTAATTACTATTCGCCGCACTATAAACAAGGCCTTTAACTATGTTAAACAAATACTGAGGGAGATTACACTGTTTTTCAAAACAAGCGAGACTGTAACAAATTTGTAAAGCCGAAGGTTTTTTAACAATAAAAAAGGACATACCATATCCAAGGGCACTTTCTGCATCGTCACTAATGTTTTTCGAAGAAAGGTTCAAAACACACTTTGAGCTTGCTTTTTTACTCCACTGACTATTTGGAATGAGACTTTTAATTTTTCAATCCAAAATGTTACGAAGTGAAGAAGTTCTCCGACGCAACTCGTTGTAAATTTCATCAAACAAAGGTTGGATCCACGGTTGGAGAATAACGGTTACAAAATTATGTTTGGCAAACACGTATAAAACAGCATCAGTATTCCGTTAGAACAGGACAGTTGTCCAGTGCCCTTTTTGTCCATTTGTCAGAGTTATCCCACTGTATTGATTGGAATAATGCTTCAGTTTTATTTCACTCTAGCAACATTGTTAATAGAAATATTCTTGAGTCTGCCATTATCCAACTTACAAATAACTTCAACATGAGCAAAGGTCTTTTTCAACTCGATCCTGTTGTTTTGAATTCCTTCAGAACAGATTTAGATAAGAAAGGTAGAACGCTAAATCTTTGGTAAACTTGTATGCCACCCTAATAACTTTTATTTTTCAATTTTTATATACAATAAGGGCAGAGTGCTAAAACCCGGGCAGATTTCCAGTATAAATTTGTATATATATTTTTTTTATCTATAACATTGGTTGGAAACAATTCATTTAATCTTGTGCTAAAAATCGATAATTTTTCAATTTTTATATACAAAAAGAGCAGAGTGCTAAAACCCGGGCAGATTTCCAGTATAAATTTGTATATTTTTTTTTATCTATAACATTGGTTGGAAACAATTCATTTAATCTTGTGCTAAAAATCGATAGTTTTTCCTTATAAATTTGTGTGCCCCTCCCACAATCCTTTTTGTTTCTCCGTTTATTGTATATATATATATATATAAATTTTTTTTCTGTAACCTATATATAGGCTGTAACTCTTTATGTACTTCAGTGTTCCTGAGGATGTCATTAGACGAAAGCGCTTGAGCACCATTCTGTGTTTCCTTTCCTTCGTGGTTTTATTCATCACAAATATTTTTCACGTGTTACTTTCGTGAAATAATTTTCATATAATGAACACCACGCGTTCCTTCGGCTTGCTGTTCCCTCTCTTGTCTCCGTTTGTGTCCGTGTTTTCTTCTACATTAATGAAGGGGCATGCAATTCGTATCCGACGAAAGTTTCTTACTAATTGTCTAGAGGAGCAAGTTCTTCCCAAATCCCTGCTTCCGATTCGCCTAAGACAAATTGACGACCATCCGTTCAACAACTTCAGCAGATTAATTTTAAAGAAACATATTGAAGTCACCAGACAAAATGAGTGGTCCGCCTTCAAAAATTTAAACATCGCCAAACATAATTTTGTAACCGTTATTCCCCAACCGTGGATCCAACCTTTGTTTGATGAAATTTACAACGAGTTGCGTCGGAGAACTTCTTCACTTCGTAACATTTTGGATCGAAAAATTAAAAGTCTCATTCGAAATAGTCAGTGGAGTAAAAAAGCAAGCTGAAAGTGTGTTTTGAACCTTTCTTCGAAAAACATTAGTGACGATGCAGAAAGTGCCCTTGGATATGGTATGTCCTTTTTTATTGTTAAAAAACCTTCTACTTTACAAATTTGTTACAGTCTCGCTTGTTTTGAAAAACAGTGTAATCTCCCTCAGTATTTGTTTAACATAGTTAAAGGCCTTGTTTATAGTGCGGCGAATAGTAATTACGGAGATAACTTTCCTAAACGTTTTCGCAATAGCCTCTCACAATTAAAAAAAGATGGGGAGCTCCATATTACTAAAGCAGACAAGGCTAACACCATATTTATTATGGACAAAGTGGACTACATCAGAAAGGTGAACGAGCTTCTCCAGGACCCCGCCACATACAGCAAACTTAGGCAGAACCCGCAGGATGACGTCATTAAATCATTTAATAGTGGCTTGAAACGAATTCTCAAAGATCATAAGGACTTAATTCCGCTTTTCATGTCCACTTCACCTTCTCTGCCCTACCTTTACGGTCTTATTAAAACCCACAAACCTGGCAACCCTATGCGCCCTATTATTAGCTCGGTGGGCTCTATTACTTATAAACTCTCTGAATGGCTTGTCAAAGTCTTGTCCCCCATTCTCGGAACTATCTCTGATTCACATGTAAAACATTCCATGGATCTTACTGAAAAATTGAATAATGCACGTACTGAAACTAACGATAGATTGATCAGTTTTGACGTTTGTTCATTGTTTACAAAAGTGCCGATTGATGATATGCTTGACTTTCTCTCCCAAGAATTACATAAGTATGACCTGCCACTACCTTCACACATTGTTTTGGAACTTATTAAACTTTGCATCAAAGACTGTAAATTCACTTTCAATAACGAGTATTATCAACAAGTTTTTGGGATGGCCATGGGCAACCCCTTGTCGCCCCTCCTCTCCAATATTTATATGGAGTTTTTCGAAATTACTTACATTCCGAGAATCCTGGGGGTTGGCATCCCTTGGTTGCGGTACGTCGACGATATTTTGTGTATCTGGCCCATGAATCGTGACCTGGATAACTTCCTCCTTCGGTTAAATGATCAAGTCCCCTCCATTAAGTTTACTTTAAAAGTGGAACAAGACAATTCAATCCCATTTTTGGATGTGCGTGTACATAGGGAAAGCCCAGGTTTTAAGTTTAGTATCTATCGGAAAAAAACAAACAATTTGTCCTACGTACACTTTTACTCGGGACATGACACCCCCCACTAAGAAGGCCATTTTTACTTCAATGTTTCTCCGCGCCCTTAGGATCGCCAGTCCGGAATACATCGATGCCGAATTAGAAAAAATCAACGGTATTGGAAGTGATCTGTGTTATCCATCTGCGTTCATGGAATCTTGTCTCAACAAGGCAAAACGAACTTTCTATCGTGTCAATAATAACACTCGTACTTTGTCAAAAAATATTTTAGTACTTCCATTTTTCGCGGCCTTTTTAGACATTGCTAATGTGCTTAAACTTTTGGATATTAATGTAGTATTTTCATATAACAATATTGTGAAAAATATCATAGTAAAAAATAGCCCTACCAATAATTCAGGCATTATCTATAAAATTGGTTGTAAACAATGTGATTCCTTTTACATAGGTCAGACGGGAAAGGATTTGCATACACGTATAAAACAGCATCAATATTCCGTTAGAACAGGACAGTTGTCCAGTGCCCTTTTTGTCCATTTGTCAGAGTTATCCCACTGTATTGATTGGAATAATGCTTCAGTTTTATTTCACTCTAGCAACATTGTTAATAGACATATTCTTGAGTCTGCCATTATCCAACTTACACATAACTTCAACATGAGCAAAGGTCTTTTTTAACTCGATCCTGTTGTTTTGAATTCCTTCAGAACAGATTTAGATAAGAAAGGTAGAACGCTAAATCTTTGGTAAACTTGTATGCCACCCTAATAACTTTTATTTTTCAATTTTTATATAAAAAAGGGCAGAGTGCTAAAACCCGGGCAGATTTCCAGTATAAATTTGTATATTTTTTTTTATCTATGACATTGGTTGGAAACAATTCATTTGATCTTGTGCTAAAAATCGATAGTTTTTCCTTATAAATTTGTGTGCCCCTCCCACAATCCTTTTTGTTTCTCCGTTTATTGTATATATTATATATATATATTTTTTTTTTTTCTGTAACCTATATATAGGCTGTAACTCTTTATGTACTTCAGTGTTCCTGAGGATGTCATTAGACGAAAGCGCTTGAGCACCATTCTGTGTTTCCTTTCCTTCTTGGTTTTATTCATCATATATATATATATATATATATATATATATGCGCAAATCCACAAGGAAAAAAATTATTCCAAGGCCTTTGGTGTATTCAGAAGTACACCTCATCAGGGAATCCCTGACGAGGTGTACTTCCGAATACACAAAAGACCTTGGAATCATTTTTCTTTTTCCTTGTGGATTTGCATCATTCATTCATTTTACATGTTTAATTGTGAAATTCATCCCATATATATATATATACTATATATATATATCACTCAAACCCGCAAGGAAAAAATCATAAAACAGTGTTTAAAAAGATTAATTAATCCCGGGATCCCGGCTGTTTTTATTGGATTTGAAAATCCGGGGAATTGGACAAATATCCCGGGAAATCCCGAAATTTTAAAACGACTTAATTTATTTTTTATTGATTTATTTGTTTTTTCTTTTGTTATTAGAAGGCTCTTCGGTAGAATTAAAGAAAAGTGCATAATATTTACCACATTTTATTCTACTTTTCTGCTTTCTTAAATGAACACCTACTAGCATTAGCAACTTAGAGCAATCTAAAAGTGGGCCCGTATGCCAAAAACTGGCCGAGGGAATGTCGCTAGCGCTGCGTATAATACAAGGAACCGAGTCTCAGTATATTATCTAGCGATCGCAGGCAACTCATCTTGCTCAGAGTTTAAGCAAGCATTTGAAGCAAGAACTGCAGTTATTCGTGACAATAGGGAACATAACTTCAAACATCATGAATTTATTTGATGCATTGAAAACCATTCGCCAACCTCTGTTGAATCAGAAAGAGCCTTTTCTGCAGCAGGTTTATTTATCACCAAGTTGAGAACTCGTCTTAGTGATAGAAGTATCGATTGTTTGTTTTTTAAGAAGCTATTTTAAAAATGTTGATTGATTCTTTAAATATTTTAAGATAAAAGGATGAAATTATTCTTTCTAATGAAGTTTATTTTTATTTTTTTGTATTCGCTAAATATTTTAAGATAAAATATGTTGAGATAAAAAGTATAAATTATTTTTTTCAATGAAATTTCTTTTTTTTTTCTTTTTTTATTTGCAAATGCACTTAATTATAATTAAAGGAATATAATATTTTAGCCTTTTATTTGTCCCCTGCAGATGAATAGCATGATAAATATTATGTTTAATAAACAATAAATAGCTACCACTGATTGGTAAACTCAATTCAAGTATTACAATGCAACAAAAGTGGTCATGTAGGCATAATTAATTGGTTATCCCAATTCTAAAAGGGTATTTTATCACTGAACAATAAAAAAAATTACCGTTCTCTTAAATATACAACCATTTCCTGGGTTTCCCGGGATCCCGGGAATTGGCTTCATTTTTCCGGGAATTCCGGGGATTTTCCGGGATGAAGAAAGCTGCATTAAGGAGAAACCCTACTTGGTTGTGACCGGCCGAAATTAATTAGCCTTTTTAAACACTGTTTTATAATTTTTTCCTTGAGGATTTGAGTGATATTATATTGTTGCGGTAAATGCAATCAAAGTTTATATATATATATATATATATATATTTATTTATTTATTTATAATAAAAGGACGTGTGTGTGGCTGTGGCTGTCTGTCTGTCTGTCTGTTCCAGCCATAACTCCAAAATGGAAAATTCAAACATGAAACTTCACACACATATTAATTAGGTCCCCAGGTTGTGCACCAGGGTGTTAATAAATTAAATAATTAAAATTACTGGGCCCGAAGGCCCCAGCACCGCGATTAAACTACAGAAAAGAACGCAGCTGTGAAAATTTTGAGCTTCACATTGTGCCAAGATTTCTGAATCTTAAGATTTTCATGACTAATTATTTGGTCAATAAAACTATAAAAAAGAAGTCATGAAAATCTTGAACTTCTCATATAATTAAAATAGCGGAGCGACACGGCGTTGCCGGGGTGGAAGTTGAACGATATATATATATATATATATATATATATAACGTAAAGAACGACGCTTGTATAGAAGAATGTGCCGCGCAAGATGAGGAGGGAGAAC
>JAJOZX010001479.1:552500-647500 GCA_023014485.1 Bathynomus jamesi | reverse complement strand
ATACAAAAAGAGCAGAGTGCTAAAACCCAGGCAGATTTCCAGTATAAATTTGTATATTTTTTTTTTATCTATAACATTGGTTGGCAACAATTCATTTAATCTTGTGCTAAAAATCGATAGTTTTTCCTTATAAATCTGTGTGCCCCTCCCACAATCCTTTAAGTTTGTTTCTCCGTTTATTGTATATATATATATTTTTTTTTTTTTTTCTGTAACCTATATATAGGCTGTAACTCTTTATGTACTTCAGTGTTCCTGAGGATGTCATTAGACGAAAGCGCTTGAGCACCATTCTGTGTTTCCTTTCCTTCGTGGTTTTATTCATCATAAATATTTTTCACGTGTTACTTTCGTGAAATAATTTTCATATATATATATATATATATATATATATATATATATATGCAGGTTATTGGAATTTTTTAACTCTGCCATTGTGTAAGAATAAATATAAAAGGACAAGTTTTATAATCACCTGGTACTGCTTTTCTTATTAGCAAAATGAACTGCACAGCGACAATTACCGATAAACTCGCACACGTGCACATATACTTGGAATGCACTTAATATAGAGGGTATCCATAAAGTCACGCATCATAGGAACATAAACAATGTCTACTTATTCATGTCTCCATCAGGCCAAATATGTTGAGAAACATTCAAAGAAACCTGCTTTTTCGTTTACAAACATGTTTTGAGATTGGTGGGAATCATTTCAAACAAATAAATAAATAAACAAAAATAAATGCATTTTTCCTATGATGCGCGACTTTATGGACACCCTGTAGGCAAGCAAAGGGCAGTACTGTACTTAATTTATGGAATGACTACTCTGTATTACTGGCATTCATGCATATTGAGATCTCTGCGCATCGTTCATATTTTGTATACTATATACAGTATGCTGCAAACCCACAAGAGAAAAGAAAAAAATTTGCATCAGTTGGGTGAGCTGTGCGCCTCCTGCTGTCGCTGGGAATTGAACTCGGGGCCAGTGGATTTGTTGTCAGCGATAATAATATATATATATATTGCATCATTCTTTCACTTCACGTGTTTAATTGTGAAATTCATCCCACACTATATACAGTATATATATATATAACTTATTAGTTGAACAATGCTTCCTTGTTTTATAAACACATTAATTAATCTAATAAGAGCATTGTTTTACTATATTATAGTAAAACAATGCTCTTATTACATTAATTAATAGTCCGAACTATGAAACATTATATAAATCTTTTCGAAGAGCTGAAAGAGTTAAAACCTCGCGGTCATCCAACTCTTTTCTTTGAAGGTCAGTGTGAACTTGGTTGCGACCAGAACGGCTGTCAAAAGAGACTGACGTAGATTATGGAAAAGTCTTTGATCCCGAAATTGGAAGAACTAAAATAAAAATTGCTGACAAAAGAGTAATTCTTGGTGAGCAGTTTGTTTAGGCTCGGGAATCTAATCAGTATGATTTTCTCCGATGGAAGACGGGGTCGGAGATTACAAAGGAATTCGAGAAAACGAAGAAGACCGTGAAGGTAGGGACAAATAAAAAAAATGCTATGGTTCAACTAAGTGTGCTCAGATAGGTTCCCTTAGTAGAGAGCAACCTTCTCTTATAGGTTTACGAGATCTGGACCCTGGGGAGTACTAACGCACCTCCTAGGATGAGACCAGCAGAATCCCTAAAAATCTGGTAACGGGTACCAGCGACGGAGCGCCAACACTTTCCGCGGCACAAGATAAGTAAGAGGCAGGAAGGAGAGCCAAAGCTAAGCACTATTATTCCTTCCGATGTTTTGTCAAAAAGTGAGGCGTACATGGGTGAATGCCCGCAAAAGCGCCCCCCACCCCACGACAGAAGAAGAGAGCCAAAATCAAGGTCCAGGGTTTTTGAGATGCCTGGACACTTACGTTTGAAAGATTGAAGGTCAAAGACAGGAGCAAAGATGGGTTGAGGAAGATTGTTCCAGACTTGACCGGTTGAGTAGATGAAAGATTGAAAATCCCAATTAACCCTTGTGTTAGGGAGTTGGACAGAAAAGGAATGAGAATGTGCAGAAAGCCTGGTGCTGCGTGCTCTCCTTAAAGGAGAGTTCAGGAGAACAGTGTCCGTTATAATAACGACAGTAAAGAGAGAGCGAGGCAACATTGCGGCGAAGAGAGAGAGAGTGAAGACAGTCAGTAAGAGGCGGGGGAATTGATGAAACGAAAAGACTTTGAATGTAACAGGTCAAGTCGGGCTGTGTGAATTGAGCCACCCCAAACATGAGAAGCATACTCCATACAGGGGCGGACAAGACCCTTATACAGAGACAGGAACTGAATGGAGATGAAGAAACTACGGAGGCGGTACAGCACACCTAACCTCTTAAAAGCTGTTTTGGAAAGAGTATATGCGATCTTTCCAGGAAAGATAAAGAGAAAAGGAAACACCAAAAATGTTAAAAGAAGAAGGATTGAGTTGTGCATTGGTAAAGGGATAGGCGTGTGGAAGATTGTGACTAGTAGACAGATGGAGGAACCGAGTTTTTAAGGCATTGAAAGCCACAAGGTTTTCTCTATCGCAATCAGAGATAGCAAAAAGATCAGAGGTCAAGTGTACCATAACAGTCCTACGCGAAGCATGAAGTGACTGTTGAGAGGGATGCTTTGCGAAGCGGATGGAGAGGTGAAGAGTGGAATCATCCGCATAAGATTCGATAGGACAGGAAGTGCGACTTAAAAGAGCATAATAAATAAGAGGAAAAGACTGGGTGACAGGACAGACCCCTGAGGAACACCACTGTTAATAGTTTTAGGAGAAGAACAATGTCCATCTACAACTGCATCTATGGATCGGCCAGAAAGGAAATTAGAGATGAAGGCACAGACAGAAGGATAGAAACCGAAAGAGAGCAGTTTCAAAATTACACATTTATGCCAGACTCTATCAAAAGCTTTTGATATGTCTAGCACAATACCAAAAGTTTCATCGAAGTCCGAAATGGAGGATGACCAAGAGTCAGAGAGATATGCAAGAAAATCGCCAGTAGAGCGTCCCTTACGAAACCGATACTGATGATCTGAAAGAAAATTGTGAGAGGAGAGGTATTTAAGAATTTTCCTATTAAGGATAGATTCAAACACTTTTGAAAGGCAAGAAATCAAAGCAATTGGGATAGTTGGAAGAGTTGGAGCCTTTCGGACAGGCTGAATGAAAGCGAACTTTCAGCAGGAAGAAAAAGTACCAGATGACAGACAAAGAAGAAATTGTTTGCCTTGGCAGGGTATTAGCACAGAAGCACAGTTCTTGAGAACAACAGTACCGTACGCTTTCCAAGAATTGAGCCCAGATAGGGCAGAAACATCTTTGGAAGAGATTCTAATTTTAGACGTAATAAAGTCAAAGGGAGCAGGAGATGGGGAAACAGCACCGGAATCGTCCAGAGTTGAGTTGGAGGCGAAAGTATGAGCGAAGCTTCAACTTTGTCAGGAGAAGAGACGGCAACTGAGCCCCGTCGCAATAGAGAAGAGGAGGAAATGAAGATGAAGTAAAGTTGTTAGAGTGGTTGTCAGCTAAATGCCAGAAAGAGCGAAAAGAATGAGAATTGGATAGATTTTCACATTTTTGTCGGATGAAAGAATTTTTGGCGAGTCGAAAAACAGATTCTGCGAAATTCGGGGCAGAAATATAAGCTGAGTGAGAGTCAGGAGTTGGATGGCAACGGTACCTTCTGAAAGACTCCTCTCTGTTGCGGATAGCATTCGAACAAGTAAAGTTAAATCAAGGATTTTTTGCATTTGTAGTAGGCATAGACTATGGAATGTACGCCTCCACGCCTGAACAAATCACCTCCGTGATGCTCTCAGCACACTCAGAGGAGCCACAGTCACGGAAGCAGTGATCATTTGATGGAAAATCAGAGAAGTACTGCCTAAGGGCCTCCTAAGATACAAAGGCCGAACTGGAGCCGTAGGACAAGAAAAAGATATAAGATTATGTTCGGAGGAGCACAACGGAGAAAATAATTTGACAGAGTAAGAAGAAGGATGAGAGGTAAGAAATAAATCCAGAATGCTGGACCTATCTCCAAGGCGATCGGGGATACGAGTAGGGTGCTGTGCAATCTGCTTTAGGTCATTTAGGATAAAAAAAATTGTAAGCTAGTTCACCAGGGATGTTAGTGAAATGAGAGGAAAGTCAAAGGTCGTGGTGAACATTAAAATCTCCCGAAATGGAGATTTCAGCAAAGAGAGAGTGGGATAGACTGTATTCCACTTTGGAAGCAAGATAGTCAAAGAATTTTGGATTATCAGTAGAATTAGGAGAAAGATAGACATTGCAGATGTATTTATTTCTAGATTGGCATGTAAGCCGTAGCCAGAGGGTATAGAATTTGGAAGATTCGATTTCCGGAATAAGAGAACAAGTCAGGTCATTGCGTCCATGTACGCAACATCCACCTCTAGAGTGAAATTGAGTACAGAAAAAGTAAGAGGGAACAGAAAAAGGGTTGTTCTCAGTCGTCCCAAACATCCGAGTTTCAGTGAAGAAAAGAAGATGAGGTTTAGAGTAGGAGAGATGGAGTTCAACAGATTGAAAATTTGAGAAAAGATACACAAATGTTGCAGAATTTTAAGAAAAGTGAATCAGGCAGAGGCCCAGAACATCTCGAATGGGCAGTAGCAGATCTAACCCCACTGCCCGGGTCTGCGTTTCCGGTATCGGCAGCGGGGAAGCCAGAAATGGGGACATTTATGGTCCCCTCCCCAGGGGACTCCGAGGGTCTTGAAGATGCGTGTATTATGTAGTGAAGAATAGGGAGAGAAGCGAAAAAGGAAGTGAAATGACAAATAAAACTTTATTAAAACTGCTTCACTTTCTTCTAATACCAAAACTAGTAATATAAGTGTCAGTTTGTCATTATACATTTTGTGATAAAATTACTCTAAAAATTTGAGTTAAAATCCATAAAAATATATTTAAAACAGGGATGGGAAATCGAAATCTTTTTCGATTCAAATTCGAATCCGATTTTCACGCAATTAGAAATATAGATTCGAATTCGGATTCAAATTTTTAGGTTTTTATCGATTCGAATTTTTTTCCGATTCGGATTAGTTCTTTTTCGATTTCGATCCGATTCGAATCCGATTCGGATCCAGGCCTAATTTTTCTTGATTTTTATGAGTTCATTTAATAAAATTATACCTATCATCGTTGTTTTAGTCAAGGGGTGGCTATTATTAATAAGTTTCATTTTTAATAAATAATACAGATAATTCTCAGTCTATTAACGATCTAAGTAATAACTTTAGATTTACTCTTAATAAGGTGCAAAAAAAAATCATTCATATAAGCTAATTTATTAAACAATTAAGGCTCATATATACAAGAAATATTAATTATAGCATACATAAAAATTAAAATATGATAATAATACTTTAAGAAATATATCCACTGTATAGATACAAATTTACAAATTAAAATTAGCCCTGACAACTAAGATATTTTCAATGTTCGAAGGCAAAAGGTTATTTCTTTGAGGAGCGTGTGAAATTGTCACTCTCGGACAATATCAAAATTTAAGGATTAGGATTAGCACCTTAATGGATGGAGTATAGGATTAGTATGATTTTTGTCCGAGCAAACAGATTCTCGGAAAGGTCAGTCTTTACCTGTGGTGAAACCGGAAACGTTAATAAGCCTTATAAGTTATTTATAAGTTATAACCAAATTTTTAAAATCCGGATCCATATTTTTTATCGATTTGAATTCGAATTCGGATTCATCGTTTCTTTTCGATTCGGATCAAAATTTCGATTCAGATCCGCGCCCGTTTTTCGATTCAGATTTCTCAAAAAA
Source organism: Bathynomus jamesi (assembly GCA_023014485.1). Lineage (NCBI taxonomy): Eukaryota > Metazoa > Arthropoda > Malacostraca > Isopoda > Cirolanidae > Bathynomus > Bathynomus jamesi. The sequence continues at coordinate 641,658 of JAJOZX010001479.1, read as the reverse complement.
TATCGATTAATTCCGATTATCGATTCGAATCCGATCCGATTTCCCATCTCTGATTTAAAAAGATGGTAAAGAAAAAGGGCGTAAACGCAAATAAAGAATTAAGGTTAATAAAGACTCAATCCATTCATTATAATTTTATAACTAATGCTGCTACATCTGTATATGTTACAATCTGTGTAGAATAAACTATATACTGTATAAGTAGAAATTAATAAACATATTTTACAGGGAGAATTAAATCTCTTGATTAAATACAGGTAAAGAGTTTCTCCTAATACCTACGCATTCATTAAAAAAACCGGTAATTTTACTTTATATATATATATATATATAATATATATTATATATATATATATATATATCACGTAAGTACAAAATGGTAAGTAACGCTCTTATAGTATTCAAATTAAATTCACTTTATCTGGACGCTTTTAGCTTTAATGTAATTTTAATACCTGGTTAATATTATCTATACAATAACAGAAAGAATACTAATTATTATTATTATTATTATTATTATATTATTATTATTACATTTTTTTACATATTTTAAAACTATAAAATTTGGCAATGAAAACGATAAGTTCGAAAGATATTGTATGAAAATATATATAAGTAGTTTTCGTGCCAATTTAAATACAAGTAAAAATGTGAAGCAGTTTAAAATATAAAAAAAAAAAAACTGCAATAAACAAAAATAACATGATTAAAAACTTTAATTTACGAAAAAGAGTAAAAAAGTAGTGTATTTGTGCTTTTAAGCGAATAATTGTTCACTGTTTGCATACGTTGTGTGATACTTACATATACGTTCACTTACAACGTCAAATCATAAATATATATATATATTATATATATAATATTATATAATTTTGTTTCTTCAGTGAAACTAACAAAATATTTTTTTGACTTGAAACATAATTTACATAAACAAAAATTTATGTAAAACAAATTACAAAAAAAAAAATGAATGGAGCCCACTTGATAATGAGAACAAAAATGTAAGTCGTCATATTTCACATTCGTTATTCACTGAATGAAATGATAAATGCATCGTCAAAACTTTAACTCCATAATAATTTGGTGGAATGGACAAATTCCACTTTAAAACAAACCATGAAACCTTTAATTTTGCAACGAATAAAATTATAATGTGCGTGTCGGTTACATTTGTGATATTTGTGAACCTTTAATAGAAATAGCCAAAATACATAACAATTTAAAAAAAAAAAAAAAACGTTCCTAAGCTTAAGTTTTAAATATTAATAAAATTTAAGATTAAATTACAAAATTGTAAATGCGGTTATAAAAAAAAAAACATTTTTATACATTACGCAACTTTAATTATATCAATATACATTATTACTCTATCGTATCAATATCTAAAATCATAACAAACTTCTGTATAAAAATCTATTAAAACTATTACCATGTGTGTATATAAAAAATTATTTTTTATATAAAATCCATTCATTCTATATTACTAAAATTATACATCGAATTTATATATATATATATCGGGTGGTCCGAAAAAAATGACGCATTTTTTAAAAATTAATATCTCAGTAACCCCCTTCCTTATCATGACAATTTTTATATGCAAGATACTTTCAAACTTCTTTTTTTGAATGCAAGAAACGGAATTCTGATATCTTTTATAGTTTTCTCGCAATTAACAAAAGTAACAACATGGGTCAAAAAAACAAAAATCGCAATATAATATCCGTTTTTTATACGATATCATTTTTATACGATATCATGCGATATTTTTGCAAGTTATTACAAAACTCTACAGGAATGAACAAGTCAAATTGTGGATATTTTTATTTTTTAACAATTCGTCAGTACCCTTAATGATGTTGTCAGAGGAAGATCGTATTCTCATTAAAAATTGTTACTGTGAAAAAGGATGGAAGACTGGAAGGTTATTGCAAGAGTTTCCCGGCAAAAAGTGGAAAAGGCGTGCAGTGGAAAGACTCTTAAAGAAGATTCGCGAATCGGGAAGTACTGCCAGAAAACCAGGAAGCGGTAGACCTAAAACAGCTTCGGTTCCAGAAAATGTGGATTACTTCAACGATAAAATCTGCTCTCAAGAAGATAAACCAGGAAGTCATTTGTCACAAAGAACAATTGCTAAACATTTGAATATTGGAAAGACTTCTGTACACCGAATAATTAAAGCACAAAAACTAAAAGCCTTCAAAAGAATAGTATCTTCTAGAAAAAGTGATACTGTTAAGGATAAAAGAAAAACAAGGTGCAGAAAGTTACTTGATAATTTCTCTGTCGTTGATATTAAAAAGATAGTCTTCACGGATGAAGAAGATTTCACTCTAGAAATTCCGCGAAACCGTCAAAATGATGTTGTCTACGGGCGTGGTAAAAAGTGTGACATTTCAATAAACAGATTGTATCATGAAACGTCAAGATTCTCCAAAAAGGTTATGATATCTGCAGGGGTCTCTTGGAATGGCAAGACAGATGTTCATTTTATTGAAACTGAAAAGACAAAGGTGAATTCTGCAAATTACATTGAACTTTTAAGAACAAAATTGTTGCCGGATTGTCGTCGCCTGTATCAAGAAAATGATTTCATATTTCAACAAGATGGAGCACCGTCGCATACAAGCTACGCCACACAGTCGTTTCTGATTAGCAATACACCAAAATTAATAACGAAAAATGAGTGGCCACCACAAAGCCCAGATTGTAATCCTATGGACTACTCAATTTGGGAGTTACTAAAAGAGAAGGTTTACCGAGGTCGACGAGAAAAATTCACCGAATCAGAATTAAAAAGTAAAATACTTGAATCTTGGCAAGAAATTGGCATTAATGAAGTAAGAAGTATTATTTTTGTGTGGAAGAAAAGACTTAGATTAGTGTGTCAACAGAGTGGTGGTCCAATCGATCATTTACTGTAAATTAATTAGTTAAATTTCTGATTAAATTTTTCCTTTCTCATGATATTCGTTTTTTTTGACCCATGTTGTTACTTTTGTTAATTGCGAGAAAACTATAAAAGATATCAGAATTCCGTTTCTTGCATTCAAAAAAAGAAGTTTGAAAGTATCTTGCATATAAAAATTGTCATGATAAGGAAGGGGGTTACTGAGATATTAATTTTTAAAAAATGCGTCATTTTTTCGGACCACCCGATATATATATATATATATATATATATATATATATATATATATATAATATATATATATATATATATATATATATATATATATATATATATATATATATTTTTTCCTTTTTTTTTTAATTTCTTTTTGATGAATTTATCAAATACTTACAACAGTGGGTCAGAAGATGTTTTTCACTGGTGGACTGTACACCCCCACTGTCAGGACTGGAAACTTCTCTAGTATAAACATCCATCCCATACTGACCTTCTTCAGGGAAGGTCAGGTTAAAGGTAACCAATTCACCGGTGACCTTGTGGCTCACATACTTACTCAGTTTCTTCTCTTCGAACCCGTTCCGGTGAAGGGTGGCCATAAAGTCGGTAAGAGGCCGAGTCATGCGGAACTGTTGAGAAAGGAAAAAACGATGAGACCGATCCGATAGAAAGGCGATGATACGCTTCTATTATCCTTTTATCATATCTAAAGTTACTGAGAGAAAAGGAAGAGAATTCGCATCTTTTATATTTAGTTTGTTTTTTTACGCAGAAAGGAGGGCCCAAGGGCGAATGCCCGCAAAACCGCACTCCCGCCCCCCATAGAAGAATCAAGGTCCGGGGTTTTCGAGATACCTAAACACTCTGCGTTTGAAAGATGGGAGGCATCAACTTCATGAGCCTCGGAGTCCCCTGGGGAGGGGACCATAACAAGATTAATTTAAAAAGACAAAGGAAAGACAAATGAGTGATTACGCACTCTCAACAAATGATACCTGTAACTCGAGATCTCTGCCAGCGAAGATGAGCGCATCCTGATGGGTTACTGGTTCGAGCCCGAAGAGTCTCGTAGCTTTGACGGGACCCCATTCCCCCGAGGCGCAGTCGGGTAGAGGCACCATGACCGTGTGAAGGTCTTCGCAAACTATCTTGAATTTACAGACACTCTTGAATTTCATGGGTTCTCCAGTGAGATACTCTCTAGGGGTGACAGCGTTCGCGAATATATCCAAGAGAAGAGCCCCCGAACAGGGTGCGTGGACTCTGAATGCTACCAAGTTACCTACGACGGACTGAGAAGGAAGGGAGTTAGACTAGGATGTAAAGGTCGTGGTATGAAGTCTTGACACGCATGATTAATATGAACCTGCATACACATCTCGTCGATGTAAAATTTCATTAACACTAAGAACTTAACCTAACCTAACCTAACCTAACTAATTCTTCCACAAAAGTGAGTAATTAATCTACTGTTATATTTTAAACTAGAAGGCTGTGAAGATTGGTTCACCGATCGAACACACATACACACATTACAATTACAGTAACATAACAATACACAGTAGTCTGATACCAAAAACTAACATTTAGAAATGAAAACAGTATTATTTATAACAGATTTACTTAGTGTGCAGAAAAGTGCATCTTCAATTTAAACAATTGAACATTTGACTAGGAATTATAAAATGTTTCCAAATATCCAATAATTAGAATGGTACTTGTAAAACTTGATTTCTCATAAAAATTTATGACAACGACGACGATGAAATAGTTATAAAATGGTTCGCTTCAACCTTCGATCGGTAAACAGAGACGAAAAATAGGCTCATTTATATTCCTCATTACATTATTGCAACCATTATTTCTCGATATTCGTGGTGGACTCCGACATGGTCCCTTGCTTAAGCTCGCCACAAGAACCAGTATACAAAGAGTTAGTATCTTCTCCAGCGGGTCGTTAATCATTCATAAATCACTACACATCCACTTTCCACACATTCCTCTCTATCTCACCTTTCTCATCGCCACTTTCCGCTCCATACCTCGTTTTAGAAACGATTTCGTTCATACCACAAATCCACCTTTTACGAAGTCTTCCTCCCATGTTAGCCACTCTACGGGCAGCCATATTTCCGTGGTGGAAGAGGTTGCATGCCATACTGGATAGGGCTACCAAGCAAGGTAGGGGGTGCCAGACTAAATGCTGTCCCTATCCCTAGGTTTTGGGGCTGGGACCAGGGGAGAGTATCTTCCAGCGTCCCATGTATTCGCCGTACATGGAGACTCGTATACTCCCCGTTTTTATCCATGTGGAGGTTCAGTTTATCTTGAAGCTGCGTCTCACTGGTGGGAGACACACTTCTTGGGTGGGGGAAAGGCAGAGCCGTTTCTAGCATTTTTGGAGTCCTAGACAAAATTTTTTGGGGGCCCCCAACCCCATTAGCTGATCATTTGCCAGATATGCATCAAAACATCTGCCTTATATATGTATAATGTGATATATATCACATATGGAAAGTCCCACGTGCCATGCACAAAGTCCTTAACTTTTCCATCCATGAGGCAGCGCGATCATGCTGGGTTTTTTGCATATATATATATATATATATATATATATATATAATATATATATATATATATATATATATGAGAGAGAGAGAGAGAGAGAGAGAGAGAGAGAGAGAGGCATAAATAGGACAGAAAGCGAAATGGTTACTAACTTTTTTCATTATTTTAAAGAATGCACACAATAAGCCAAATTTGCATTGCCAAAATGAAAATTTTCATTGAAATTTAGTGTTTCTTTTGTTGTAATTTTTAAACATAATTAACACTGCACACTTTGAACAAAAACATTTTTACATTTTTAAAACCATTTCATTCAATAAATACAAAGATTGTTTCGAATTCAATCCCTATCGTATCCTTCAGAAATTTTGCCTCCCGCACTCCTAACATTAAATATAAAAAATATAAATAAACTATAAATTAATATAATAAATTAATTATTAAATTATAAATAAATTTAAACATAAAATGCGAAGGTTGATGGGGCACCCTAACCGCCACGGGGGGCCTAGGCAGTCGCCTATTTCGCCTATTGGAGGAAACGGCCCTGGGGATAGGGGTAAAACGAGAGGTTGTGTCGCCCTCCTGAATCAATCCTGGTGTTGCGCAGACTACGGTTAAATGGGCATGAGTTGGATCGATACCTATTTCAGTACTGGGGCTGCCGTCGGACGCTCTAATGGTTACTTGCCTAGACTTCGTTATTCCTGGGTCCGTTGAGGCGTCTCAGCTACCAGCGGATCTCTTCTTGTTAGGTTCTGTAGTGGAGAGTGGGAGAGGACTGGGAAATGAAGTTATTTACTTCACATATACCAATTTCTTCCTCTTCTTCCGTTCTGACCTCGTCTCGGGGATAAAAAATCCACACTAGTACCCGTAAAGTCGCGTCTTATCCACTTAGCTCGCTTTCTGGCTGAAATCAACGGGATATTTTTTATAGCAGTGATTTCCTCCCGTACTCGGAAGAGAATTTGCTCTCTGAACTAGCGGATAAGTTAGTCATAAAAGTCGAGCTTATTGAAAAAGCAGGTTGACCTTGTCTCCACCACTACACCAACCCTTGTAATACATTTAATAGGCTAAACCTTTCTGACGAGCTTACGGCAGCTTAGCTTAAGATCAAGGTTACGCCTAATGTCCCGTTTTTAATTAGAGATTCCTTGATTCATTCGAATCTGACGGCGCTGCAAAAAACCTTACCATTAAGATTTTCCGGGTATCTCCAGCGGCGACTTTCCCGGCAGTGCCCAGCGTTGCTTCCCCGGAAGTGGCCGGTGACCATACCCTGCCGCTTCTTGGCAGAGTTCATTCCTGACCGAAGCGAATGCTGTCGATGCTTCGGTTTCGACGGGTTTTGGCTTACGTCTGTCGGGGGTCGGTACTTCCCCTCAGCAGCATCGGCTAGGGTTCTTTGGATTGTGTGAGGTCCTTCAGGATACCTTGAAAATTCCGAAGCCCCACTTTCTCAACCTTACGCTAACTCTTCTACCACTCAAGAGATTAGGAGCATACACCTTTCAAAATGGGTCCCTGGGGGGCTATTTGAAGTAGGTTGTTCGCAGTCATACTACATTGGAACTGTCGTGAGTTGAGGGAAGACTGGAGGTTATTTTATCTAATGTTTCACCAGTTTTGTGTGCTTGCAGAAGACGATGGTGGAAGATAATCCTCCTTCCACTTCCTCGGTGTTTGCAGCATTTTAATCTCCTCATCTTCCCGCGGGTGGTCATCGTGGTAAAGTTTGTTATTTATACCCGCCTTGATGTCACTCTGCATGTGATAGCAATTTAAACCTCCTTCGAGATGGGAGATTGCGATGTTCCTTGCACCTTCCTCCAAATGATCCAGTGTCTGGAGATGTTTCACTCTTTAGTTCATCAATCCATCTCTGGATCAACGCGAGAAGCACCTTGCTGGCGACGCTGGTAGAAGATTTGGACTTGGGAAATTTTAACATCGATGAACTGACTCAATTTTATTTAGAAAATGCTCCTTCACAGATACTGGCTCGTCTGTTTGCCCATCTGACGCTTGACTGGATTTTTTCTCGGTGGTGGCAGATGCCTTTCATAGCAGCGACCACTTTCCCATTTGTCTCTCTTTGACTAGGAACTATCTTTGTCCTCGTTGGCGCCTGAACAAGGCTGATTGATATCTCTTTCGGGACCTCGTGGCGGTATTCTAAATTGTAGAGGAATTCCCCCACCCCTGTTGATTAAGTTGTGGAATGTTTTACTTTTATCCTCCTCACGCAGCGGGTTTCCAGTCTGTACATCGAGAAAATGGATCATTTGAAAGACGCATGGCTCACCGAGCAGTGAGAACTGCGTACGTCCGTTGTCATCGCCACAAATGAATCTTCAGTCTGCGCTCTATTCCTGCAACACCATGTCTCCTGGCCTGACCGGATGGTATTCCATATACGATGCGCCGATATCTTTGCGAAGAGAGTCTATCATTTTTGTTTAACATTTTTAACAGGGCTTGACGGAAAGGTGCCCTTCCCTCAGGGTGGAGTATGGCTGTGGTCTCCTTTCTCCCCAAGCTGGGAAAAAGATCATTCGTAGCCATTCAATTATCGTCCCGTAGCTTTGAATTTGTGCCTGTACAAGTTTTTGGAGAGAACAGTAAACGTTCGGCTGGTTAGTTTCTACGAAGGGGAGGTGTCATCTTCCTTTCCCAGTATGGTTTCTAGAGATTTCACTCTACCAATAACATTCTGACCCAGTTGGAGTTGTCTTCCTGCGAAACCTTTGATTCGAAGAAGCATTTCATCTGTATTTTATTTTTATTTATTTTACTCTAAAAGCATGCGAAGCATCTTGGTGGTAAGGAGCTTTCCAACAGCTTCATGCCTTTCAACTTCGCGGTAGTTTGCCCTCGTTTACTCGGGAAGCTTGTTGCATGTTTGGGTAGGGTTCGTCCTTTCCACTCCTGACCGTACCATTCTTCTCCACTTGCATCGGGCACTGATTTGACCTAAGTTTGACTCTGGCTGCGATATTCCTCGGCAACGCCTACGTTTCGAATTCTGGATGCGATCTATCATGCCACTATCTATTTGGCTACAGGGAAATTTAAATCCTACTTTATCTCGAGTCTTGTTTGTGACGCATGGGAGCCTACTGTAAATTTGTGTCGCCATTCGCTGACAGTTTGATGGTCGTACTATGTCTAACTACTTCCGGACACCGGATTTTATTGGCCTTTCATGCCATTTTTGCTTATGATTCTTTTAATTCGTTTTGCACTTTTAGTGACTCCAGAAGGGCATTGCTCTCTCTATTCTTTTAAGTTTTTCTATCCCATTATTTCTTATTGGTCGTCGTGGGGGACAGGTTGAGAACTACTAGGTAGTGTAGTTATTAGGGGCACCGAAGGAGGATGGCATCTATCCCCTCTCTTCGTTGTTCTGCGTAACTACATCTACACTGGGTAAATGCCTTTACTTTTATACGAGTATGAAGACACCATAATCGTTTTCATCTAGTACTCAGGAACTCTTTCCTCTTCTCACACCATTCTACGTCCGTTATTCACTTCACAACCGATTGTCCGCCATATTTCAACATTTCTCCGTGATCATCATCATCATCATCATCATCCACACCCTCCACTTTAACAATTCTCAACTTCCTTATTACTCGTTTCATTTCCTTCTCTGGAGTCCTCTTCCAACCCAAATCATCATCTCCTCTCACTCCTGTCATTCCAGCAACTGTGATCTCAGCCACTCTCTCCTTATTTGCTTCTAACAACTCAAATATAATGTAGGGAGTTAATATTCCTTTTTCCAGTTATTGGTAACTGATTCCACTTCTTATTCCACTAATCAAAAACCGAATAAGAGATTCTGGCATAAAAAGTACCAGTAGTTATTTTGGCGTTAAACTTCCACGCATTCACACTACGATTTGCGTGCGAGATGCAATTTTATTAGCAATTCTTAGATTAATTTCAACTGCCTTCCAAATGTTATTATTCTAAATCCATACAAATTATCTCTTTACAGTTTATCTGAGTGAATCCCTCCCATAGGTATTTCGAATATACATATATCTAACTACTACTACTACAAACGTCACAATATGAATGTTCCTGTTGACGTGACTAGAGTAATTACTTACCTGCATCACAAAGCGCTTGAGCGAAACGCTATCGAAGACGTCCTTATCGGAGTCATAAAGTTTGAGGTTATAATGGAAGATTAGGGAAGATTGCATGTCAGACGGCATTCCAATGCGGATCGTGGCTGCGCCTAACGAGTGAAATAGGACAAAATAAGTACGGTACTATATGACATTTGAACGAGATTAGGAAAAGATTATTTTTTATCAGTGACGATACATAAAATAGGTAAGGGGAAAACATAAGAATATTTAGAACTTATATAACTGTTGAGTATGGGATGTTCCTTCCTGATTTTCAATTGGCAACTTATTAATATAATATAAATTAACTGATTTAAACGTTTTTACGCAATTTTGGTTACGGTTTTGTTATTTTATTATATTTTCAAGTAGTCTTACAAATGCAAAAAACTTCACTTTTCTACCAGTGGGCATCGAAACCGTTGTGGAAATAAACTCTGTCTATTAGAGTGGGTTTTTATTATCATAGTCTTACAAAAGTCCACCTACGTGGAATGTGGACATTCTGCCAATTGTATCATTCATAGTCCCAATGCGAACATATACTGCCCTCCGTTGTTTCAATGGTGCATAATTTGTTCATATATTGTAGTATGTGGATGAGAGGTACTCGTCCATATAATAATAAAGTCAACCAATCGGATGTCAGATACGTAATAATGTGGCAGATTTTGTTGACCGAAAACGTTAAAGGTTTAAGGAACAATTCGATAAGAAAAATAAAATACTTTTTTATCATTTTGAGACGATAGCTGGTGCGTGAGAAGACCAGAAATAAATATGATGAGGTATTAGTAGTTTGGAAATTCAACCGTGGATAGGAATTATGTATTAGACACGTTTTAGGAGAGTTCCGGTATAAAATGTCTTTGTTAGTTTCCGATAATATTGAATAATAAAAGGGGAATCGGCACTAAAGTACGTTATAAGACAATTAAAAAATTAAAAAATTATATTATCTAAATATTGTTTCATCGAAGTTACGAATTCAACAATGAACTTCAGTGAAGAATTTGTGAAAACTTTTTGAATTCTTTTTCCTTGCAAGCGTTATTTTTAAAATTAATTCTTAAGATAATAATAATAATAATAATAATAATAATACGGTATGAAGATTATTTTAAAAAATATATAAGAAATATAGGAATTTCATGCCAGAAATATAGGAAAAATATATAAATTTTTACCTAACTCTTTTTTAAAATGTTTTATCATTTCATTTAAAACCTAAAAACAAATAGGCTCAATGGAATGAGGCTATTTCATCTTTCTTACACTTAATTACAGCTTTAAATCTTGATATTACACAGTAATTATAATTTAGCTCAAATAATAATACAGAATTCTACAGATGCTGTAATAATAGATGGGTAACGATAATAATAATAAAAAAGACTCTTTCATGTAATATATATACACGGTGAACCAAAAGTAGGTGGACAGTAGGTTGAATACGGTTTGTGTTATATTATATTATAACTATGGTTTCATTATAACTATGGTGTTTGTTTTTATATTAAATATTATAACTAAATTTATTTAAATTTTATTTTGTATTATAGTATACAAAAAAATTAAATATGTATTCTCAAAATAAACGTTATCATTTACTGTCCACCTATATTTGGTTCACCCTATATATATATATATATATATATATATAGAGAGAGAGAGAGAGAGGAGAGAGAGAGAGAGAGAGAGTAACCCCTCGCTAATTCGACAACCGCTAATTCGAATTTCGCTTTAATTCGACTAAGTGTTAGTCGAAGTAATATTTTTGAGAATTCGAATTATATGAAAACATTTCGTAAAATGTATGAAAAAAATTCAAATAAAATTCACGCGAGAGTCGAATTGCGTGTACACTTTCCCACGCTATCAAGCACCAACTTGTTGCTTGAGAGAGAGTTTGCGATAATTAATAGCGTACTGCAGCGCAATTCGTTGCAGTGTACAAACTAAATTAAATTCAATAATAATTGCTTTAAGAAATTTTATGCAATTAAAGATAGAGTGCATTAGTTGATCCTGTCAGCAAATGCAAGAGGAAACTCGTGAGCAGCATAAGGAAGGTGCGGGTTGTCAATTGTTTTTGGTTCATTATATTTTACGCAATTTATTCTGAATTTAATTTTTTTGATTTAAGATTTCTGTATTAATACATTATACATTATATACACGTGTATTTAGATAAAGTACTCTTCTGTATGCGTACAAAAATATCGAGTTCTAGCGTGAATTAACATCAGAGACAGGTCGAAAAGGGGTGGGGGGAATGGGTTGTACAAAGTTCGAATTACATCAGAGGCAGGTCGAACTGGGTTGAAAAATTCAAATTCGTAGTAATTCGTACTTTCTCAGTATTTCGACAAGGGTAGAGCCCCAATGATCACAAGGCCTTTCGTGTATTCAGAAGTACACGTCAAGGAATCAATTAATCAATCACATTCCCTGACGAGGTGTACTTCTGAATACACGAAAGGCCTTGGAATCATTTTTCTTTTTCCGTGTGGGTTTGCATCATTCATTCATTTCACGTGTTTAATTGTGAAATTCATCCCATATATATATATATATATATATATACAGGGTGGGGCACGGGAATCAAGTGTTTTTTGAATAGCTAGTAATCGGCCATTAGGAATGGGAGGGGCGTGCGGTAGGTAGCATTCCATTCCTGGGTTCATAGCATTTAACTTTAACTAACACTCACCTTTATCTTTCAGGTGCCATCATGGAGCAGTGGACGTTAGAACACCGCATGTTCGCGTATGATCATTTTGTTAGGAGTGGCGAGTCAGTGACAGCAGTTCAGCGTGCGTTTCGCCGCAGATTCAACATTCATCGAAATGACTCTGTTCCCGCTCGTGACACAATCTTACGTTGGGTTAACAATCTTCGAACAGGAGGCTCAATAATGAAAACAAAACCGAAGGGGCCGCAACGCACTGTGCGTACTCCAGAGAACGTTGAAAGGGTCAGACAAGCGATGTTGCAAAGCCCAGGCCGCTCTGCTCGGAGACATTCAGCTGCACTCGGAATCAGCAATCGTACTGTTAGACGGATTTTGCATGAAGAATTACATTTTCACCCATACAAGTTAGCGATGGTGCAGGAATTGAATGTAAACGATTGCCCCCAACGACTGAATTTTGCACAGGAAATGCTTGCACTTTATGAGCAGAATGAAAACATGATGGTGGTAATGAGTGATGAAGCCCATTTCCACCTTAATGGGGCCGTCAACATCAAAACTGTCGGTATTGTGCTGCTGAAAATCCGCGACAACTCCATGAAAAACCGCTGCATAGCCCTAAGGTTACAGTTTGGTGCGCGGGGAAAGTTTGGCGTCATCGGTCCCTTTTCTTCGAACAAAATGGGGTTACCGTTACCATAACATCTGGGCGTTACATTGAGATGGTGAACACCTTTTTCATCCCTGAGTTACGAAGAAGGCGTATTGCTCGTCGACATTTGTGGTTTCAGCAAGATGGGGCCACGCCACACACCGCCAGAGCGTCAATGGCTGTTCTTCGCCCCCTGTTTCCCAACCATCTCATTTCGAGATTTGGTGACATTGCATGGCCCCCTCAGTCCCCTGACTTGTCCACATGTGACTTCTTTCTATGGGGGTACCTCAAGTCACGTGTCTACGAGGACAAGCCCCGTACATTAGATGCATTGAAGGAAGCGATCCGTCAACAAATCATCCAAATCAACAGAGACCTGCTGGGAAGAGTGGAGGCCAATTTTCGTAAACGCCTTCAACAATGCGTCGACGGCCAAGGACATCATATGCCAGATATAATTTTCGGTACATGATTATTATGACATGAAATGCTATGTTCTTACGAATGTTGTTCTACCAATATATTTTCTTTACAAAAATAAATATCATTTTCCTGATTATTCCAAAAACACTTGGTTCCCGTGCCCCACCCTGTATATACCAGCGATAACCAAAGGTTATTCATCAATGCATTCATAGTTTAAGTGAAAGTATGAAGAGTTAAACATCCTTTTACATAGAGCACCCTTCCGCCCATACTCCCATTTCAGGGTACGAGCATCTCGTAGCAGTATTGCCAAACAAATAAGGGGTGAAAGTACTGACGAGGCTTTCGTACGTGGTTCATCACCAGTGAAAGCAACAATGTTCTGTGTTAGTCTTCTCAAAAGAACATCCATATCCATATTTGATGTAGTGTAGACACCCGCAGTTATTATCAGTCCTGGTGCATGATTCTTCTGGAGTAAAAAATATAATATATATATATATATATATATATATATATTTCAACTGCAAAGAACACGCAGCATAATTAACGTAAAGAACGACGCTTGTACAGGAGAACATTCCGCGCAAGATGAGGAGGGAGAACGAACAAATGAAAAAATGAGGTAACCACCCGGGAATCGAACCCGGGATCTTCCGATTGCCGGTCAGATATGATAACCACTACACCATGGTCCTCACTCGATCAGAAGTCGTAATTCTCATATATATATATATATATATATAATATTATATATATATATATATATTATATATATATATAGAGAGAGAGAGAGAGAGAGAGAGAGAGAGAGAGAGAGAGAGAGAGAGAGAGAGAGAGAGATACACACACGAGTATAGATATTTCAGAAGTTTAAGAAATTATTGATATTTTTCCCAAGACCTAATGACTATAAAAATAGATAGGAATTTTTTCCAAAATAGAGTAAAGTAGAAGATATTTAGGGTGGAAAGGGAAAGAGGGAATCAAGCGAAGAAAGTAGGAGGTAGTGCGGTTAATAGTTTTAAAAATGCTTTCGTACACTTTATAAACGCGAGCTATTTCAATGGAGGTCTGGATGGCGTGATCGGTTGTCGAGCTGATCCGAAATCGCGTCACCCGGGTTCGAATCCCATTAGCTCATATTTTCCCATTTTATCGCCTTTACTCCTCCCATCTTATTAAAGCGCCGTTATTGCGCTTAAAATTCGCGGGATATATATACAGGAATGACCTAAAAATATAAGAAAATATACCGTGGGTATGGACGGGTCAAAATTGTATAATTTCTGATGATTATGTAAATACTGCAATGACACTTAATCCTTTACGAGACTCCATCTCTCTCTTACTCTCCTTATTCATTACTGCTACCCCAACCTCTACCACGTACTTCCTTATTTCTCGATAACCTTATCGTTACTTTTACCAGCGCCTATATCCATGCCCTTCCCATCATCAACCTTGACAGTGCCCCTGTCGATACCTGTGGAGTCGGTGTACATGACTGCCTTCGTGTATTCGTCCGGGAAGAAGAGGCCGTATCTGAAGAAGAGAGACCTGACGAAGGGTAATTCCTCGAACTCTTGAAGAGAAATTGGGTTCTTCAGAAGCTGCCACTCCGGCTGCAAAGGGAAGAACTCGTAGATAAACTCCTTTGGGTCCGTCAGAAAGTAATGGTCATCGTATTCGTACCTGCGACAGACAAATGCATTTAAAGGATCAGAGAAGCAGAAATTTCATTTTAGACTTCGTTTTCAGGCAAATAATCTTCAGGATGTAAGGCGCCACTCCAAACGGAAGACAGATTTCTTTATCCACACCTTTTAAACAGGACCTGACAGCAACAAATCTAACAAATCTTACCCAACTCACCAAAAGCTCTTGTCGCTTTTTACACTTTTAAAATTTTAACTTTTTATTCCAATAAACAAATTCTCCCACACTTAAAATGTTTTTGAACCTTAAACATTTTAAACTAAAAGGTCTGAATTTAAAAGGACGGTAAAAATGCAGTTTCGTGGCCAAATATATTTTGGACCCCTGATTGGTCGAAACTTTATCATGTGGGAAATAACTAACCAACATAGATCGAACACCTAAACCTGGTGTAGCCTAATTCGGACATAAGGTTCACCGTGATTACCCTTACGTATGAAATGGGCGGAATCTGGTGGCAACGAAACTACACATCCAAAACAGTATTTATATATACAGTCCCCTGCAAAATTCTCTCGTTAGTTTTTTTAATATTAATACATTCAGTGGCAACTGTCTGTGACATACGTGTGAAACGTCACAATTCATAATACGTCACAGTACGTCACACGTAGAAAACTTTTCCCATGGAACGACTTCTTTATTAAATGTTTGATTTTGTTTTTTATTACGAAACAGTCATGTGGAGAAATCCCATTTTCTCATAATAAATTTTGAAATAATTACTTTCGTTTCAGGTTAAAATTTATATATAAACGTACATATGAATAATCGAAAAAAAAAATTATGAAAATATCACGTAATGGAGTCAGTTTGCAGCGTTGCTAACGGGGATCGAAGTGTACCACGTGTTCACCTCGAACTTTACCTGTACAACTTGGACAAATTCCGAGAAAGACAGGTTTTTCTGGAGATTTTTTCCGGCTCATACAGGATTCCGGCTTACCCAGAGTCCGAGATATATAGGTTTTACTGTGTATATATATATATATATATATATATATATATATATATCGCCTGACTGTTGTAATCCGTATTAGGAAAATTGATTTGGTACTTTTGCATTATCCTCCCAACACTAATTTTTTTTTATAATGGAAGGAAAATAAAGTACGTTAGCAAAACACTTGCGGCGGACTGTTTTTAACCAAACCAAACCGAACCAAACCTAGTCCCAACACTAATTTTTTTATAATGGAAGGAAAATAAAGTACCATAACCAAAACCAAACCAACATTATATAAAAAAATTAGTGTTGGGAGGATAATGCAAAAGAACCATTGATTTAATTAAATATTGTTTGCTCGAAGCTGCACCGGACAATGTCATAAAAATAAAGGAGATCAATAGGCGTCGTGGCTTTTCGACCCAATTAACAAAATAAGAAATTAATTATTTATAGTGAATAACAAAAATGCTGTGATTGATAGAAGGTGAAGGTGAGTGTTGGAACCCAGGTGGGGGCGATTTTTTCATCATGAAAAAAATTGTGCGGATTCATGCATGATATTTCATATATATTATGAGAGCAAAACTGAATTCAAATGAAGATTTGAAGGCATTTAACATCGGATCTGATTCAGATTCCTTAAATATTTGAAGTTAGAACTTGGATTACAGTGGTATGCATATGAAATTTTTTTGTCTGCTGTGAGGGCTTTTTCAACTCATATTATATAATTCGACCATGCTGAATTCGAAAATGACATTGGTTTTCCTCAATTAGGTCAGGTTTTTTCTCTATTGGCCATTTATTATAAGTCCAATTTTATCCCCAAATTTATTGATTTTTTTAGCTTAAACACTGTAGATACGAGTAATATCATAAGAACACTCGTGAAAAATGAAAACATTGTGTGAATAAATACTTTTATTCATACAATGAATATGGAAAAAAGTTTATTGAGGAAGGAATGAAGTTTTTTTGGCTTTCCGTCTGTGTTTTTCTTCGGGCACGTCTCGCTTCAAACACCAGCAATAGTCCGCCAGCATATTGATATCCCAGTTTCCCTGGTACCTCTCTTCCATTATTTGATATCTTGGTGAAATCGTTCACCCTGTTCCTCACTATAATCCCCGCAATTTTCAGGAAAATAGTCCAAGTCGGACCACAAAAAGTGCATTTTTATGGACATGCGCGACCCATGAGCTTTGAAAGCTTCCATCAAGTTTTCGACAACGGACTCGTATTCTGGACTTCTACGCTTGCCAAGAAAATCAGTGACAAGTGATTTGAATGCCTGCCAGGCATTCTTCTCAGTTGGAGTCATTGCGTTTTCGAACTGAGTATCCTTGATCAAAGTTCGAATTTGAGGACCATCAAAAACCCCAGCATTTAGTTTAGCATCAGATATATGAGGAAATTTACTCTCGAGATATCGGAATGCTGAACCCTCCTTATTCATTGATTTAATGAAATTTTTCATCAAACCCAGCTTAATATGAAGTGGTGGGAGCAAAATTTTTGTTGGTGGTACAAGGGGCACTGAAACGACATTATGCGACCCAGGTTCAAAATTCTCTCTGGATGCCCATTCACGCTGTGCATAGTGCTTCTCATCCGCTCGACTATCCCATTTGCAGAGGAAACATGGGTATTTCGTGTATCCCCCTTGCATTCCCAATACAAATGCCACAATCTGAAAAAAAAATGAAAATATTTAAAGAATTTAGAGAATTTGTTCTATCAGATAAAAAAATCTATGCATTGGACTGTATCACTTCTGTGGGGAAGTTAAGTGTTCTTATACGCTCTCAAATAACCTTTGGAAAAACAACATAGTCAATAGCAATAGTTTACTTATGATATTAGTATTACCTTCAAATCTCCACAGATCCTCCAGTTATGTTGGTCGTATACGAGAGCATCCAGTAAAATTTTCATGTTATCGTAGCTCTCAGTAAGTTGTACGGAATGTGCTACAGGAACTGATGCAACCCTATTCCCAATGTTGAGAAGTACTGCTTTCAAACTTCGTTTAGACGAGTCTATAAATAGCCTCCATTCTGATGCGTTATATGGCAGGCCCAAGGATTCGATTAGCCCCTCAACATTGCAGCAGTACACTAAGGAAGAGGTATTTTCGTGCATTGCAAAAAACTTGCGGAATTCTTCCTCTCGTTTCCTATACCAGGAGAATGTTGTTCCCGGAACCAGCAAGTTGTCCTCTCGAAGTCGTGAGCCCAAGATCTCGGCAGCTAATTTGGAAAGTCCTAAATCCCTGGTAAGATCATTAAGTTTGGCCTGGTTGAGAGGCCTCGGCTCATTTGAAGCGGTATTTTGAGGTATATACGACTGGGACTGGTCATTGGCATTGGTCATTGATTCATCATCAGAATCATCGAAGTCCAGGGTTTGAGGTGGGTCGGGTATTGGAATTCCAGGACCATGGGGTACAGGTCTCATAGCAGAAGGAATGTCAGGGTATACAACAATGTGTTTATTCTTCTTGTTAACTCCTGAAAATAGAAACACAGAAACATGGATATAAAACTTGCATATGAAATAGAAGAAGCATTCAGACAGTGGCGGTCGTGAGGGAAGGCTGCGGTCTGTAAGATATGAAATAGGTCGATGGAGTCTGTATATTTTCTTTCTTTTTCATTCATATTGTCCCTTCGGGGACAATATGAATGAAAACGAAAGAAAATATACAATCATTGTATATGTAAATGTAACTTGTATAACAATATGTATGTGTAAATGTATTTTGTATAACAATATGTATATGTAAATGTATGATTACCATTATGGTGAATATTATGCTATATATGGTGAATATTATGTCAAGTTTCATACGAGGATTTCAAAATATTTAAGAAAAATAAATTTATAAGCCTACCTTGGAGGTTTGTCATGCAGAAATAGCAATCTGTCACGTGATCCTTTCCTTCTCTCCAAATCATGGGAATTCCAAAAGGCAAAGATTTCGCTCTGCCTTTGCTCCATCTTCTCAAATTTTCAATGCACGTCTTGCAGCACATATGAGGGGCGAAATTTTTGTCCTGGTCCCCTAGCTTAATTCCAAAGTATGCTCTATACATTGTCTTCACAAATTTAGTGATTTGGGACTGGTTATTTGGCATGGTAACCGTCCCACATATGTAGCAGAATCTATTGGGATCATTTTTACACGCTCTATTCATTATGAAATATTTTATCTATATGCCTGAAAAGTAAAAAAAAGATATTATACAAGTGAAACAAGTGATGATAGATGTTACTGTTCCAATTCCGCTTTGACAAAATCACGAAAAAATCTATTTTACTTATGAGGCCATAGCCGGATAACCTGAGCTGATTGAGAAAAACGGATTGCAGATTCGAAATCAGCAGGAAAAACTCTATAAGAATCACTTACAAAACCCTTGACAGCAAAATTGATGCATACCAGTGAATTATTGCTCACAAATTTAGATCACATGATCTGATAGACCAGTTGATGACATGAATATCCTGCTTATAATTAAACCAATCCCTAACACATCTTGTGATATGAATTGGGCTTCTGTCATGCGTAAAATGAATTCTTTCTGGTATAAGGAATTTGTGCTCTGACAGATAGTATATACAGTGCGTTCGAAAAGTCTCTCCGCAGCAGTCAACCAACACTTTAAAAAAAGTGTTTGACAACAAGTGTAGACGAGTTGCTCTGTGCCTGCAAAATGGTGGAAAACACTTTCAACACATGCTCTAAAATCAAAAGGTTATGTAATAAAATCACTAAATCATGGTTCAATGAAAACTTGTAGTTTTTCAATTTCCTATGCGTTTAACATAGCACTGCGGAGAGACTTTTCGAACGCACTGTATAACTTCAAGAATTTCTAAATCTTGAAGAAATATAAAACTCGCTTCAAATTTTGCCATTTCACCAGGTCCAAAAATACTGGTATACATATATTCTGAGAGAGGCAGAGTGTATGTATACCACTACAGGGAAGTCCAGAAAGATAAGAGAAATTAGAAAAGTTTAACGAGTACTGATTAAAGAAAAAGAATATTTAATAAGATATGGTCTATTTTACGGGTTCCCGAACTAAATTATTGAAGTGATTTACGAACTGCATGAATGAGAGAGTACGTTTAACTTCTTATATTCTGTATATCATTTTGAATATCAAACAAAAGTAACTATTTCACAAATTACTATGAAAAAATGCAATTTCTCGACATAATTTTTTTTTGGAGAAAGTATAGTTTACATCCCCCTGACGCAAAAGAAAGGGGACACAAACTACACTAGGTCAAAGTTGGGGAACGTAAACTACACTAGGATCTTTAGGAGACATTTTTTAAATGAATCCATCAAATAAAATGTGAAAACTAACGAAAATATTACGACTTAACCTAACCAATCGTCAGTTTATATATATATATATATATATATATATATATATATATATATATATATATATATATATATATTGACGATTGGTTAGGTTAAGTCGTAATATTTTCGTTAGTTTTAACGTTTTATTTTGATTAGGTATACGCGAACAAAATTGGGGAACGCAAACTACACTAGGATAATGTAGGGGAACGTAAACTACACTTGCTCCTTTTTTTAATATAAAAAAGCAAAAATCAGACTCAAGAGAATAAATTTTTATACAGGAAAGAGTTTAAGGTATAAACTGTGACGTTTCACATGTACGTCGCGGGCAATTGCCACTAATTGTAGTAATATTTTGCGATTTGCGAGGGATGCTACGCAAATTATTTACGTAAATTATTTATTACGCATAAGGTAGAAGCCAAACGATGTTTTAAAGTGTGAGGATTTTAGAGTGATGCCAAACCATATGTAAAGCAGATACTTTATTTTAAGACTTTCTTTTCCTTGAAATTGTAAATAAATACTTGGAAGACAGTCTGAAAATAGAATTTTAATTATACAATAATGGAACAGTCCGAGCCCGTATAATTTAGAATTCTACCACGTTTAAGCTAGTAACATAAAATTAAGGCATATATTAATTCTAATTACTCTGAAAGACGTGTCTCTAGATATGCTACAGGTGTTGTGTCGTACACACTTTGTACGACAATTTGGCACCCAATTTATTAATTTCATTGTAGCAGTTTTGCGTTCAGAGCGAATGTAAACTTGGATGTACGTGATTATACAGCAATAATTTTGATTGCATTAAAAGTTTCAATAGCTCACTGGTCTGCAAGGTTTCTGTTGTTTTAACATTCAAAACTATTTTAATTTTGGTATGCTCAATACAAAACTGATATCCATTTTTGCCCATCATGTAGGGTTATATGCGCCGTATATGTCCCTGTATATTATATTATTTATATATGTTATTGTTATTATTATACAGGGTGTTCGGAAAGTCACTGTGCACTTATATTTATTTAATAGCATACAATAGTATGCTATTAAATAAATATAAGTGCACAGTGACTTTCCGAACACCCTGTATTATGTTATGTTATTGTTATTATATTATGTTATGTTATTATTATTAAATGTATTTACTGTTATTTTTTTATCTTTTCAGACTTTTGCTAATATGGCATCAAGAGGCTACCTAAATCACCCTGACATATTTTACTATATATGTGGCAGCTTTGTGCAAAGAAACAAAGGCAGAACATCACAGACTTTGTCAGGAAAGTGTATTATACCTACTTTGGAATGAAACCCGGAGACCAAGACAAGTCATGGGCTCTCCACAAAGTTTGTCGTTCTTGTGTTGAATCCTTGAGACAATGGAGTCAAGGAAAGAAAATGTCCCTGCATTTTGGAATTCCTATGGTCTGGCGTGAACGCAAGAACCATGGAGATGACTGTTATTTCTGCTCGTGCAACGTAGAAGGTTGTTACAACATTAGAAATAAACAGGACATTTCTTGTCCTGATCTTCCATCTGCAATGAGACTTATACCACATGGACCCAATGTGCCTATTCCTTCTCCACGACAAACTCTTGATAGATTCATGTCAGACTCTGAATCTGATGCTGGTAATGCAGAAGATAATACTGACTACTACCAACCAGAAAATCTCAGTCGTGAACCACAACTTTTCACACAAAGTGAACTAAATGATCTGGTGAGAGACTTGGATCTGCCGAAAGATTCTGCAGAAGTTCTGGGATCCAGACTCCAAGCCAAGAACTTGCTTTCTCCAGAGGGACATTCTTTTCTTGGTAGAAAAACCGTGAAACAGAGTTCGTTCCTTATTTTTCCCAGGAAGGTCTACTGGTCTACTGCAGTCATAGCTGGGCAGTATTTAAATACATTTGTATTTAAATACGTATTTAAATACATTTGTGTATTTAGAACTGTATTTATAAATACATTGTTTTTCATGTATTTAAATATAGTATTTAAATACTTTAATGAGTATTTAAATACAATGTATTTAAATACTCAAAATATAAAAATGTAAATACTTTTACTGGTTTAATACACGTTCTGTACTAGCACAGTACGACGCGTCGACAGTGTAGTACAGCATGGTTCATGTTTCAACAGTTTGGGAAAACATCCTCTCATAAAAAGACTGTTCCTCCGCTATAACACGACATTACCATCTTCGGCACCGGTAGAGCGAATATTCTCATTCGCGGGAATCACTTTGACTCCCAAAAGAAACTCTCTTTCAGACAAAACTTTTGAAAGATTGGTTTTGATCCGCAGCAACCGTGAAATAAAAGAGAATTCGTAAGGTGCCTTATGTTTATGTTTACGTCTTATGTTTACGTTTATGTCTCATCTACTCATTAATTGTTACTCATTTTGCAATGATATAATGAGTATAATATGTCACTGGTTGAACATCGTAAGTTCTAAGTTCTTTTGTTTTTGTTTTGTTCTAAAAAGGGAAATATATAATCGGAAATTAGATTGTACTATTTCTTTATCCTTTATCAAGCATTTTATATTGTTGTTACTTATGAATTAGTGAATGCATACGTTAAAATTTGTATGTATTTAAAATGTATTTACAAATGTATTTAAATACAATTGATGTATTTTGTATTTAGTATCTAAATACATTCGTAAAATGTATTTAGTATTTAGTATTTAAATACATTTCTCCCATGTATTTAGTATTTAGTATTTAAATACATTCAATGTATTTATTGCCCAGCTCTGACTGCAGTAACATTGCTGGACTAATATGTAGCTTAGGAACTGCCTATCAACCAAGTGATTGGAGATTATTTATTGACTCCTCCAAGGCAAACCTCAAAGGTGTTCTACTTCACAATGGTAACCAATATGCTTCTGTTCCTATAGCTCATTCTGTTCACTTGAAAGAAACATATGAAAATCTTGAACGTCTTCTTGAAAAGGTTCGGTATAATGAGCACGAGTGGAATGTATGTAGAGACCTGAAAGTTTTATGCATGCTGCTTGGTCAGTAGTCTGGTTACACGAAACTGCCATGTTCTTTGTGTGAATGAGACAGTAGAGCGAAAAGTCAGCATTGGAAGAAGCTGTGACCACCCAGAGCAGTCTGACACCTGGTTCGAAGAATATCATTCATGAAAAGTTGGTTGAGCCAACCAAAGTGCTGTTACCTCCACTCCACATAAAACTGGGCTTGATGAAGCAGTTTTTGAAGGCAAATTCCCAGTTTGCTGCAAATTACAGCAAATTCCGAGTTTTCACCTATAAGAAAATTAAAGGTGTCTTTGTGGGACCTCAAATCAGGAAGTTAACATTGAATGATCAATTTGAAGGAACGATGAACCAAGCTGAAAGAGAAGCATGGGTTGGCTTCAAAAATGTTATTCAGAACTTCTTGGGGAAACATGCTGAATAAATTTGAAAATTTGGGCTGCAATATGAGCTTCAAGGTTCACTTCTTAAATTCCCATTTGGACTACTTTCGCGAAAATCTTGGTAGTGTCAGTGTCAGAGAGACCTCCGGCGAAACGCAAAAACTAGCAAAAAAGCGTAGATTTAGCTGCATATAACTCATAAAATTCAGAAAAATGTTCAACTGAATACTTGTACCAGCTTTATTCCTTTATTTGACAAATTAATTACTTAAAATAGACCTCTGATCATAGTTTGAAACGTTTACAATCCAAATATCCTAATATACTAAATATAACAAAGTACACGAAAATACATTTTTTTTAATTTTTCTATTTGTGAAAACTTCCGACGTGATGGAACAATATGGATATTAATTTTTAAATCAGTATTGCAGAATTATGTAAAGTGACCGATTGAAACAAAAACAAGAGAAATTTTTTTTCTGATTTGCATACCAGTGATAGCCACTGGTGTATGTTTCACCTTTACTAAAAGCTGATGAGCGCACATCCTTTACTAGTAGTATACTGTATATCTCACATTCCTGTATGGGTTATTATGAACAACGTTAAGATAGGAATGCAGCGTGTCCAAAACGATCGTTACTAATACAGTATCCTTATCGTCTGAAGTATTGCGAGGCAACAATAACCACAATAACCAAAGGCAATGTCATTACTAAAAATGTTTAATTAAAACTGGTTTATTCATCTAAATATATGAAAAATCAAAGCAAGAATTCCATATATTAAAGACCAGTTTACAAGAATGTAAAATCTGGTAACTTAATTACAGAGGTGTGCAAAGTATTGAAATTTGTTACTTTTGTTAAAGTACAAGTAATTTCACAAAAATATTACTTAAGTTGAAGTACAAATACAATTTGTGACTTGTACTTAAGTAACAGTAAAGAGTATCATGCTTAAAGTACACTCAAGTAGTAAAAGTAAAAAGTACTAGCATCTCAAACATAACACTGATAATTATTATTACCTTATAACAACGATAAGTTATATATTAATTATATTCATTAGGGAATGAAATAAATAAATACACATATGGCCAACAAACTTTATTACGAGCACAACTTCTTATTTAGCTTTAACAGTAATTGGTTCTCAAAGGCGCGTGATTGGCTGCGTTAAATTCTCGCACTGTCTGCCTCCTCAGATAGGTTGATTTGATCATGGGAATTTCCCAAACGTTTGAGGAAAGTACTTTATACTTTACATATATCAGTAAAAATGTACTTAGATTTAAGTACGAGGGCATGCTGAAAAGTAATGCTTCCTATTTTTTTCTCCAAAACAGGTTCACGTAGCTGGATGAACTGAAGTGCAGTCACTATATGTTCTTCCCACCCATTGCTGTGAAGTTTCTTAGTTCTACCACCAGAGGTCTCAGGGCTACGTCATTCAACATGGCGGACGGTGACAACACAATGTTAGTGCGGTTAAAACAGCGTGCAGTTATCGAGTTTCTGACTGCAGAAAACATTCCACTTATCAGCATTCACTGGCGAATGAAAGCTGTGTATGGTGATGATTGTGTAGACGTGAGTACTGTTCGCCGTTGGGCTAAGCGTGTGGCTGATGCAGACATTGGACATGCCGAACTGCATGATGAACCACGTAGCGGGAGACCGCAAACAGCAACTAACGAGGATCACCAACAACGCGCCGATGAGATGATCAAACAGAATCGCCGCATATCTCAGTAAACACTAGCTACCAATCTTGGCATTTCACATGAGCGAGTGCAGGCTATTGTTGCTAAACTTGGGTACCGAAAAGTGTGTGCACGATGGGTTCCCTGAATGCTGACTGATGCAATGAAGGAGAGGCGGATGGAAGTTTTCAGAGAGTTGTTGTTGCGACAGGAACGTGGAGGCGACGAATTTTTATGTAGCATTATGACTGGAGATGAAAGCTGGGTGCACCATTACGACCCAGAAGGCAAGAGACAGTCAATGGAATACCGTCACAAAGGTTCACCAGGACCAAAAAGTTCAAAATCCAAGCGTCTGCCGGAAAACTCATGCTTACTGTTTTCTGGGACGTTATCCATTCAGAATTCATGCCAACTGGTATCACCATTAACTCTGTGCGCTACATTGAACCTCTGGAGAGATTGAAGGCGCGGATTCGAAGAGTTCGCCCCGATATTCAGATGGTTCTCCTCCAGCATGACAATGAGCGACCTCACACGAGTGCACTAACGACTGAATCAATTCGCCGCCTCGGTTTCACTGTCTTGGATCACCCACCATACAGCCCAGATCTGGCTCCATTAGATTTCTACTTATTCCCTAAACTTAAGGAACATCTTGGAGGACGACGTTTCTCTTCGAACGTTGAAGTCAAGACAGCTGTGAGGAATTGGTTCCATCAACAAGACACAGAGTTCTATCGTGACAGCATCACGAAACTGCTTGAACGTTGGCAGAAGTGTGTGGACCGCAGAGGTGATTATGTTGAGAAGTAACTATGTCAAACTGAAGAATAAAGTTCAATGTAGGTATCTGCTTTTGGTTCATTGTAATATCTCATCCCGTTTCAGAATTATAAATTAGGAGGCATTACTTTTCAGCACTCCCTCGTACAATATTTTCTCTTAAAATGTACTTAAGTTAGAGTAAAAGTATTTTAAAATAATTGTACTTTCTATAAGTGGATCCTGAAAAATGTTACTCGAGTACAGTTACTTCACTACTGCACACCTCTGCTTGATTAGTATTAAAACGAAGGCATTGGCTAATTCAATGAGTTAAAGCGACGTCATACTAACTATTCCCCAACATTTGTGTTAAATATTCTCTACTGTTTTTATAATACATTCCCAGAACAGTTAAGAAATAGAGGTTATGTTTTTTCCCAAAATAAGTTGTCAGGTATAAAATAATTTCCTAATTGCGCATTTTTTATCCGAGGTCTAGGTATTAGTCTATCAACTGATTTACATACTGTAAAATATGGAACAAACATTTAAAAAGACAATGTAGGTAAGCAGCCTGTCTGGACTCTGATGCTGCTCTCAGGGAATATGAAAGTCATATTTTATGTCAAATTGTGAAGTTTTTAAAGTTTATTATTAAAAACGAAAAGCTTTAGCAACTCTGCTCTAAAGTGAGAAAGCGCGTTATAGCTAAATAAAAAGGGATTCATTAAAAAAATGTTTGGCAAATGATATACTCGTATACTATACCTATAAAAAATACTTAAGTACAATTTCAAAACATTTCGAACTTCACATATTTTGCTATTATGTAATTCTGTCTACTTTTTTTTTAAACTTTAAGGTCGTTGTAGAAAAATTTCTGGGCTTAAAATATTTTGTTAATGTTCTCGTGAACTATTATTATCCAATTAGTCTTATCTTAAAAGAGTAACACGTTTTTCCATAATTGGATTGTATATAAAGTTGTTACTTGGCTCTCGTGATGACTTATCGTTCGCTTCCACTATCAGTGAAAATATAGTCAAATAATCAAAAATTATTTTTGTTTTTTTCCAGGGGTTACTTTCCTGTACAGAGCATTTCTTTTAACTATTATAATTAAGAATTATTTGTTAGTACAGTATCATCAATGTAATAATTGTTTTTGCGTTTGTTATTGTTACAGTTATGTTGTTAATTTAGCCTTTCTTTACACACCTGAGACCGTCACTGTTCCTTTTTCTAACTTCTGATCTGGAGCGAGAGGGAATATTAGACAAAAGTGAATACGGAAACCAAATCATTGTCAATATAGTACATCCACTACACTACGATATTCCAGGCACATTATATACTGCGTGTTTCCACAACACAGTACACTACAAGGAGACTGCGAAATAGGTTTAAACTCTGTCTACGAAACAATGCATGGAGAAAATATACAAAATTACACAAAGGGGGACTCATAAACAATTACAACTGCACTATAATTCAATATGATAAGGAAGAAAGTGCTACGACTATTTTCAATAGGATCAGGTGGCCCTTTGTGATGAATTTAATCGTCGTTCCATGAGTAATAACCGATTTACCAGTAATGTTATTTAATTAAGTCGTGGTGATGTTGTCATTAATTTCATTTTAACTGAAATACTTTCAAAAAATAGAATTTAAAAATTAAATTCTAAAATAACGTTTGACGATCAACGTAACTAATTAAGTGGTTCGTGTGAATTACCTTAAGCTGTCATTCTTGCTCTTTCCTCCTGATTTTGGAACCTCTTTAGCGTTGACAAGATGTCGAGCTCCCCAGTTGCATTGAACGAACCGCCAAGCACCAGCTACATACACAGCGTTCCAGCTGTTTCGGAACCGGTTATCTTCGAACCGAACTCCCGGTTGGTAACCAGCTGATTTGGAGTACCCTTTTATAACTACACAATGTAGACCAGCATAACTGAAGGAAAGGATCGAGGCTTCATTATAAGCAGTTGTAACGCAAAACCGAACAACTAGTGTAATGTTAGGGTTGTTTAACCTCCTTCGCAACATCTACGATCATATGACGGAAGGGACCTACAACAGCTTTACGGGTCAATACATACAGTAGTAGTCTGAACGCGGAGGACGGTCTCCCATCCAACTACTATCCGACCCACTGTCGCTTAACTTCGTTGATTAACGGGAAGAGGTGTTACGACATTGGCTACACGTTACAAGTTGGACACTACAAAAGCATTAATTTATCATTTACAATGTTATAATATTTTAAAAATCAAGTACTCAGATTTAATGATACAGTAAGTGAGTGGCTCGTCAGATAAGAGGACATAAAATATTACGTCTATTGTTCATAATTTATGGCAGAATATGAACCAAAACAAAAATGAAAACATTTTTGTTCAAGTGAACAGAACATACTCGTACGTTCTAATACAATTTCACTCTGGAACAAATATATTTGAAAAGTAAAGTAACATCAATGAAGTGATAAAATCATCCTTCGTATCAATGTCCTCAAATAATGAATTTTGTTAAACAAATCTGAAAACGTTTCGAAAAAAATCCTTTTTCGGAATACTTTTCATTTTGAATTATGTAACAAC
Source organism: Bathynomus jamesi (assembly GCA_023014485.1). NCBI lineage: Eukaryota > Metazoa > Arthropoda > Malacostraca > Isopoda > Cirolanidae > Bathynomus > Bathynomus jamesi. Next base: position 612,703 of record JAJOZX010001479.1, on the reverse strand, counting down.
TTACAATGTATCATTGTATTCCAAACCTCTCATAAATTTCTAATAATAATAGCTAAAACACACTTTCAAAACGTGCTTTATAAAAAAACTGTCTATGAGTGATGGGTTTTATATCTCATGAAATTGATCCAAGTATTTTGTGTCATCAGTGTGATTTTCCACTGTTTACCTAGATTCAATATTATATATATATATATATATATATATATATATATATATATATACACTGTATATACTCGTATATTATATAGGCCGACAATATGGGTTCACTCTAGGTGACTCTACATTACCTGCAAAGTCGTTTAAAAAGAACGTGATAACTCTCAGTGCCATATTTGATGCCTCTTAATAATGCCATCGGAGTGTCACCGTGCGCGCTCTCGTCAAAAGTCATCGAATTTAGGTTCTTCACTGTTATCCACCTAAAGATCGTTCGCGCCTTCTCTACGTCCGAACTACACTGACCGACCAACATTCGGACCAAGTCGGTGAAGGTCTTCTGGTCTTCTTGAGCTACCTGCCAAGTGTTTGATAAACCGTTTGTAATGTTTTTTATTTTAGTAAGGTATTGTTAAATTTTTTTAACAAAAATCTTTTTAAAGTTCCAAGCATTAAGTGTTGGCCACCATTAATCTAAATCTCGGTTTGAAACAGTTGCTGAGACTAATTTTAAACTTGGATTTTGAATTTTTTAATATACTAATGTATGATTTTTTTTCTTTTCATACGCTGTTACATAAAATATGTTCTACTGAGAACAATCTCCGCGATATTCTTCGTCGTTAATGGAGTGGTACGTCAACTGTAAGAATTCGTCGTCTTTAGCAATTTACCTTCCACGTCCTAAAACTAAACCAAAAACCATTTCACTTCATACCGTTATAATACGTATTACACTGCGCCCTCGATATATGCGTCTTCAGCATAGGCGAATTCGCTGTTATGCGAAGACCCTATTTGTACCAAGAATTCAGTATATGCGGAAAAAATTCCCATTTATGCGCCATCTAGTGTGAAATATTGCTGAGCCGCTGAGCGCACAGACGTGTTCCCGCCAAACAACAACAGTCTCGCATAAACCGTTATAGAGTGTGCGTTGTGATCTAGACTGTGTTGTGTTTCTCACTATTTTTGAGTGCTTTTTCCAGTTTTGTCTTACTGTTTATTGTAGACATGGCTTCTAAACGTCCTCTGCCTAGTACTGGGCCTTCAGCTTACTATGTCCTTTAATATTTATACTGTACAGTATTGATGTAATATAGCATTACTGTTATCTTGTTGAATGTTTTTGGTATAAAAAAGTGGCATATTTATTGTTGGGGGTGTCGGGAGGGTAAAAAAAAAACTGGTTGTGGAACGCATCCCTATTTTTTTCATTTAACTATAAGTTCGATATATGCGAATTTGCATTATGCGAGGTTTTAGCAGAACCTACCCGCGCATATATAGAGGGCGCAGTGTATTCAGTTACAAAGTGCCAACAACGTAATTTGTGTTTTTCACTTCACTATTTTATTATTATTATTATCTTTTAAATAGGTTAAAACTGAAACGTACTTGAATGGCTACTTTATCCACATCAGCAAATTCATCTGGATGTATGTAAATATCCAATTTGGTTTGTGGGGGTGGTAATGGTGGGGGAGGTTGGGCCGGGTATTGCATCTGCTCTTCGTCAATGTGTTCGGACCGTTTGTCTTGAATCAAACACATCATTTCTTTGCTGTGCTTTTCCACCAACGCCGCTGTAGCAGCTCTTAAATTATGAAAAGGAAAACGGATAATCATTTTATTTTATTCCCAGAACTTCAGTCAAACAAAAGCCACAAACACAGTGTGAAATGGTTCCGCATTTAATATTAATCCTTTGCGGGTCAGCCATGCCACAGAGAACCATAATTTAAATTTTTCCAAGGAAAAATTTAATTTAGACTTGAAAGTGTAAACTGCCGAATAATTCCATTTGAATGAATAAAAAGTTGTTTACAAGATTATGAGGAAAACAACAGTCGGTACACTTTCGAAGTACTGAAGTCATTATACCACATACTTTATCAGCAGGGAATGAGGACAGAACGTCAAAGAGAGAAATTTTTGCAACCTTAGCCTTACTGTCTTAACTCCAGCCTCACTGTGCCTAAAATACCAGTCTAAGCCTCTAGGAAGTGGAATGCCTTACAAAGCTGAAAATCAAGTCTAATACCCAACATTCAAAAGCGAATGTAATATGTGAACGGTTTATAAATGTAGTTACAATTATGATGGTTTTTCTTAAACAAATTCCCAGTCTCGTACACCATGAGTCAGTTCACATCCTTCAGAAAACCGTCTACAGCAGACGACACACAAACAAATTAATGTGATTCTATTACTGCCACAAAAGAGACCAGTTTCTCTAAGACGAAATGTTAGTGTACGAGAACGGTCAGAAAATAAGTTTACACGACGTATAATTTCGTAACTAAAGGACCTACATTGATTATGCTTGTATAAGGTTAATTTGTTAATCATTGTTAGTAACACTGCACGTCGATTCGGCTGCCATCTACCGTACATTGGTTATATGAGTCAGTTGAACATGGCGGCTCGACTGGAACAGTGCCCTGCCCTACGGAGCAGTCCAGGACGTTTACGTTTAATGGCCGCTCGTAAACGTTCCAGTGTTGAACAATATGCAGCTGCATTGATTGTTGTGCCTTTTTGCATGAAGTCTACGAGCAAAACGCCTTTGTGGTTACCCCAAAACACGGTAACCATCACTTTGCCAGCGGACCTCACAATCTTGAACTTCTTTGATCGCGGGGACCCTGGGTGTTTCCATTCCATGCTTGCACGTTTTGTTTCCGGAGTACGGTGATGAACCCATGTCTCGTCTCCTGTGACAATGCGCTCGAGAACTTCTTGGCGACTGACAGACTCGGAATATCGTTGCAGAAATGACAGGGCACTGTTCCAGTCGAACCGCCATGTTCAACTGACTCATATAGCCAATGTACGATAGATGGCAGCTGAATTGATGTGCAGTGTTGCCAACAATGATTAACGAATTCACCTGATACAAACACAGTCAATGTAGGTCCTTTAGTTACGAAATTATACGCCGTGTAAACTTATTTTCTGACCGCCCCTCGTATTATAAGGACACAAATGGACATCCTGCAGGATTGATAATCAAATTGGTGGGTAGTGTTTAATTGGCTCAAATTGGAGAAACTGCTTCAAAATACGAAATTAGTGTTTTTTGTTACGTACTCAATGAAGCTCCTTCACGTACAAATCACACCATATCTTTACAAATATCTTAACTAAAGGATTAGGATGATCATGAAACAAGGGTGTTCAACCCACCGATTCACACATACTCACCTCTCGTGTTCAAGGAGCTTCCGGGTAAGACTCTCCTTCTTCTGGTCCTTCTTTATGGTCATATTCTTTTCGAGTTCATCCCTCTCCTTCTGGTGCCTCACCGTCAGCACTTTTGCCTCCTCCTTGTTCTTCTTCTTGATTGCCATGTCCTTCTGGAACCTTCAAAAAGGAACAATAAAAATAAAAAAGATTGTCATTTAGGGGACATCATACCAATAAAGAGCAACTCACCCATCTATTAAAAATGGCGTAATTTCGGTATATATATATATATATATATATATATACACAAACCCAGAATGGTTCCCTGAGAAAATTATATGTTAAACGTGAATGCAACGAGTCTTTTACTTATATAGAGGTTCTGAATGTAGGGGGTCTAGGCTTGCTTTAAACCCTAGATCCATGTCCCAAAGCTGGATCCTGTCTGCTTTGCAGATAGCTGGTGAGGGAAGCTATATTTATGGGATCTCTTTGCGAGAGACCCGTTGCCCACGTCGGGCTAACATCATGAAAAAGAAAAACTATGGTATTTGTCATTTACCATTACTTATTCGGACTATAGTGGATTTAATTATCCCAGAAGAGTTCCTTGTTCCATGCACGGTCTGTGTTTAACATATATATATATATATAAAGAACGACGCTTGTGTACAAGAGCGTTCCGCACAAGATGAGGAGGGAGAACGAGCAAATGAAAAATGAGGTACCTCCCAGGAATCGAACCCGGGATCATCCAATTGCCGGTCGGATATGCTAACCACTGCACCAAGGACCCAGATTAGTCAGTACTCGTAATTCTCCTACATACGAGCGGAATCAAATGCCCTGGGGAGGCACCTTCGCATGCCGTACATATATACATTTTAACTGCAAACAACACAGTATAATTAATGTAAAGAACGACGTTTGTGTAGAAGAGCGTTCCGCACAAGATGAGGAGGGAGAACGAGCAAATGAAAAATGAGGTACCTTCCAGGAATCGTATGTAGGAGAATTACGAGTACTGACTAATCGGGGTCCTTGGTGCAGTGGTTAGCATATCCGACCGGCAATTGGATGATCCCGGGTTCGATTCCTGGGAGGTACCTCATTTTTCATTTGCTCGTTCTCTCTCATCTTGTGCGGAACGCTCTTCTACACAAGCGTCGTTCTTTACATTAATTATACTGTGTGTTGTTTGCAGTTAAAATGTATGTGTATATATTATATATATATATATATACACATACACACACACACACATATATATATATATATATATATAATTATATATATATATATAACCTTTGGTAACCTTTGGTTTGCTTTTGCCCAAATTGTTCATTCTGACGAAGGTCAAGCTTTTTACTCCACCTTAGACCTACAGTTTAACGTGGAATCCGAATCACGTCCCGCCAGCAGCCCAGCGTCTTAACCACTAGGCCACCCAGGGTACTCAGTTATCTATCAACCACTTTCTTTATTGTGTGGAAGGATGAACAGCTGGGATTTGCTGCGCGCAGCCTGCCGTCACCGGGCCTCGATCCCGGGGCCGATGGATTTGTAGTCAGCGACGCTAACCACTACACCACCGAGGTGTATTACATATATATATATTTTATATATATATAAAGTAGGCCCACATCAGTGATGGGCATCGATACATGAAAATCGCTAAAGCGATACCGATACATCGATACATGAAGAACGTCTTAGGCGATACCGATACGCCGATACTTTTTAGATGCATTAAGCGATACCGATACCGATACATGCATCGCCGATACATGTATCGCCGGTACATTTTTATAATTATTCATTTTATATGTAGGTATTAGATATTATTGTTTATACTAGTAATTTGTACGCACTGTAAGTAAAATCAACGACATTTTAATGGGTTTTATAGATGTAAATAAAAACAATTGCTTTATTTAATGAAAGTATGTTTTAATTTTGTAGGATACATGAATGACTGAAAATATTACACTAACAATTAAAAGTAATTACTATTACCCTTCAAAAATACCAGCTGGCTAAACATCTGGTCAGACAGTCTATTCCTTTTTGAAGCGTGAATGTGACCAGCCAAACTAAACAACCGTTCTACAGGAGCAGAGGATGGTAGTGGTGTGTTATACTTCAGGAAGACCCGTAGAATTCCTGGGTACTGCCTCAGAGATTGGAGAGAATGACTTCCGTCACCCAGATACTGTAAAACTTCCATCTCAGTGAAATCTTGGGTCGCAGAGACATTAGTGGAAGCAGACTCATAACAGAAGAAATCATCTGCACTTCCGTCAGATGCAGCATCACTTAGTTGTTGCTGGGGGGTCTACTCGCTGAGGCTCTTAACAGCATTAACCAACATTTCTTGAACCCTCTTTTTGACAATGTTAGTATTAAATTTGCCTTTTATTGTCATCCACTTTAACTTGAACAGAGGATTTGAAGACGATGCCAGTATTGCCAGTATTGAGCGTTTCTATATTATATGAGCGTTTCTATATTATGAGCGTTTCTATATTATGGTTAATTAATCTCAATAACACAAGTACAAACGTGTTTAAACGTTGCGCCGTACTGTGTGACGTGACCAGTAGAGTAGTACTGTCATTAAATAAATATTTAATATTATTATTTATGTATATTCATAAATATAACTCAGTAGTGTCATATTATAACATCTATTTAAATATTTAAAAATTCTTATTAATGTATCGATGTATCGAAGTATCGATTTTTTTCAATACATTTAAGAAAATTGACCTTAGCGATACCGATAAATCGATACTTTTGTCAAGTAGCTAAAGCGATACCGATACCGATACAAAAGTATCGATCGATACATGTATCTAGATACTGCCCATCACTGGCCCACATCGAGTCAGCAACCCTGAGGTAGGACCTAATAGGACCTCTAAGTCCGTAAGTTTGTTTTAGTCTAGCTTAATTTAGGCTATAAATTAAAGTAGTCCCTGAGAACTAGGCCGTTGAAGGCTCAGCTGGGATTCTGAACTCAATAAAAACAAATAAAAATAACACACACACACACACACACATATATATATATATATATATATATACATACACAGTGTTCCTGAGGTGTCATTAGACGAAAGCGCTTGAGCACTATTTCTTGTTTTAATTTTTCTTTCGTGGTTATTTTCATCATAAATATTATTCATGTCTTAATTTCGTGAATTAATTTTCATATATATATATATATATAAGAAAAAACAACTGCCTAGATATGGTATTCATAAACAACAACAACCTAATTGGTAACAGAAATATCTCAAATATAATATCAGATCATAACATCATTGAAATAACAACCAATATAAAAGCAACAGAGAAGGAAAGAACACGTGCTACAGAAAGCGGCAACTCCGAAATTTTTAATTTTCACTCCAAGGCTATAAATAAATTGGGAAGGTATTACATCCATTATGGAAGCAATACACTGGAGAACCATCTTTAAGGACAAGACAACGGAAGCGATGCTAATAACTAGTGATGTACCGATTCCAAAATTTAGCCGGTACCAATACCGATTGTATGAAGAACTGCCGATACCGATGCCGATTCTTTGTCTATATTTTTAAAAAATCAATTCCCTTCATAAATTTTATTAGTCTAATGTAAAACTTTTAATTTTCATATTTTTACATTTCAAATTTATTTAAATGCTTTTCCTTAGCTCACTCTACAATAGACAGTACCAGAATTTGTTACTCCTATACCGTAGCTAAAATGATGTTGAAAAGTTTTATTACTCAGTAAAATGATAAAATAATTTTATTTTCATAAATTGAATATTAATATTTAAAGTAATTATTTTTTCCTTATGTAGAAGGTATTTTCTTTCTTCAACAATACAAACAACAAAATTTTTCATTAAAATTTCAAGTTCCTGGTAGCCAATAGAGTAGTTCTATAGAGTAGGAGATTACAATAGTTTATAATATTTAAAGATTAGCTAGTTAAAGAAAATGTAAATTTATGGGCAACTTAATTTATTATGCCTTGCATTTTTCGTGAATGTAAAGTATTTTTATATAATTACACTTTGAAATAAGTATAAAATATCATAAATAGTGTTTTTTTTCCTGTTCAGTTTTCCATAAATATATATTTGGTTTTGTAATGAAAATTTCAAAGAATCGGTGAGAGTATCGGCTAAATTTGGCCGATGCCGATGCCAATGCCTAAAGTGTGGAAAGACAAGTCCCAAAAAACAATAAAGAGGAAAGCGAAGCAGTTTCGACAGGCAAAACAGGTCAATGTTCTTCAAGAGAAAAAAAGTGACTGTAAAATTCAGAAACTGCGAAGACAAAAACATCAGAAAAATATTAAATGATAAACTGGAGAGTATAGATTACGTCATACAGGATCTAACTGAGAGCCATTCAGAGAAAGAAAAAGATGTCGCAATAGAAGCGATAAAAGTCAACGCAAAATACTTCTATAGGTAATTTTGAAAAAAGAAGACGAAAAATCACGTGACTAGAGGACCTATGAAGAATGAAAATACTGAAAATATATTTTCGCCGCTGGTCTAAAAGAAGTATCTGAAATATTAAGAGCTGATGAACTAAAATGCGATGGAAACGCGTTCTTTGAAGAATTACAAGAGGAAAGTATAACGGACTTTGACTTCGCAACAGATAATATCACACAAGCTATAGGGAAACTAAAAACACACTCGGCAGCAGGCTCGGACAAATGGAATGCCACACTAATCAAAAAAATACAAGAATAAAATCGCTAAGCCCTATATTGAATATGGAGACGATCACTAGACACGGGAGAAATACCGGGCATATTGAAGAGAGTGAACATAGTTCCAATATACTGTATAATGGAGGACATCACGAAAAAATCTACTACGTTTTGGAAACTCGGAAAAAATTAAATGCTAACCAACATGGGTTCCGGTCAGGAAGATCATGCCTATCACAACTAATGGAACATTATAACAACATTATTGATGCACTCGAAAACGATGAAAACTATGATGTGATAAACACACTTTCCCAAGACGTTCGACAAGTTTGACGATGGAATGATAGCACATAATTTGAAATATATGGGAATAACAGGAAAAGTAGGAAAATGGATATATATTTTTCTTAGTGAGCGGCAGCAAATCGTTACAGTTCAAGGAATATCTTCATCAGAGTCAGAAGTTCTTAACTCAGTGCCACAAGGAACAGTATTAGCTCCATTACTCTTGATACTCATGGAAAATGACATAGATGAGAAAGGTACCAGTGACAATACAGTAACATCTTTGCCGATGACACAAAATTTAGTTGAAAAATAATAAACCCAGAGGATATAGGATCTCTACAAACAGACAAACAGAATCTGCAGTTGATTCATACAGTTGGTATGAAATTTAACACTGAAAATTTTCAACTACTGAGGTGTGGAAAAAGGGGAGACCTAAAATATGTAGAATACTATACCCCAAATTGACAGGAAATTTAGAGAAACTAAAGCAAAAGAGTTAAGAGCTATAATGAATAAAGACGCAGAATCTGAAACACAAAAAAAAGATTGCAGTAAATAGAGCAAAAGGAATAACTGGACAGATGCTGAGAACCTTTAAAAGAAGGGATAGGAATATAATGATTCCTGTTGAAAACGCTGATCATACCCAACATTAATCAACTAGGGATTTAGAGAACCTTCACAGCTTACTGGGAAAGGTTACGTGAATTAAATTTCTATTCGCTGGAAAGAAGAAAATAGAGGTACAGTATACCATTATTTACACTTGGAAAATAATAGAGGAACTAGTCCCTAATCTTACTTTGAACCCTATAACAACTTGTTGGTTTTCGTCGTCGTCGTCGTTGGGCCTAGGCAAGCTACGGCTTGGGACCGTAGCGCATCTATCCGGTATAGGTTAACCTGGATGATGTAGCCATAAGCACTGCCGCTGGTTAAGTGCCAACCAGTGATTATCTCACTAGCCGTATTGAGTCCGTTAGGCGAAACTGCGACAGTACCAAGGATGGAAAATATAACCCTTGGATTTCTATTGTTTATTTGCAAAATGGACATGGTATTAGATTAAAATAATTATTTGAATATAAATAATTAACTGACAATTGTGATATATAATGAATTATGTTTACATACAATAAAATAATACAGTATACATAAAATTAGTATTAATGTGGTTTACAATTGAATTATGATGGGTAACTAATTTAAAATGAATTTATAGCTATTCCGAAATTCAAGACGGTAAATTTTAACATTTATCTTGAAACTAAAATAAGAGTATTCACTACACACTCCCCCACCAGAGAGGAAGTTCAAAGAGTTCCGAACGACACAGATTTCCCCTGGACCTTTTTGGTAGCTACATGTACCTCGCTTAAGGTTGATTCCAAAAACGCAGGCTTAAGACGATCGATAGAAACCTTGTCGACCTTGGAACCGCGCTGGATGAGAAATGATTTTCGCGTACGTCGGAGAACTTCATAGGGCCCGTCATATGGACATTGGAGAGGCCGTTTTGGGACAGGTACACGAACGAAAACGTGGGTGCAAGACTGGAGGGCTAGGGAAACAAAGATGTTTGTGGCTAGTCAATCGAGGGGGAACAGGCTGAAGGGACTGCATGTGAGAGGAAAGTGTTTGAGCGAATTCCGTAGGATCACATGACTTATCCCCTGCAGTGAAGTAGCCACCTGGTAGCCGCAGTGTTGTTCCATAGACTAGTTCAGCCGCTGTAGTCTTCAGATTACTCTTAAATGCAGAGCGAATACCAAGCAACACGAGTGGAAGCTTATCCATCCAATGGGAGTCTTCGTGACACATAAGGGATGACTTCAGCTGGCGATGGAAGCGTTCGACGAGGCCGTTAGCTTGCGGATGATACGCACAGGTATGCGCATGTACTGTACCCAACAAGCTGGTAAACTTCTTCCAAAGCGAAGACTCAAATTGGCGACCTTGGTCAGTGATGACTTTTGTCGGCAATCCAAATCTTGATACCCATCCATGAAGAAAGGCTCTTGCAACAGTGTCCGCTTGGATATCAGGAAGTGGGATGGCTTCAGGCCATCTGGAAAAGCGGTCGAGACAGGTGAGCAGATAACGTTGGCCTTGAATCACTGGAAGAGGGCCAACAATGTCTACATGAATTACCTCAAATCGCTGGGATGGGGGCGGAAATGCGTCAAAGGGGGACCTGGTGTGCCTTTGGACTTTGGCACGCTGGCAGGCAAGGCACGTTTTGGTCCAATGTTTGACATCCTTCCGCATCGAGGGCCAAACAAAGCGAGAGGTAACCAGGTGTTGCGAAGCACGGATACCAGGATGGGAGGGCTTATGAAGATCCGTGAAGACTGCTTGTCTGTGACATGGAGGGACATAAGGGCGAATAGCAGCTGTTGATACGTCGCAATAGAGGGGCACAGACAATCCTGGCATACTCATTTTCTTGAGGGAAAGTGAGTGAGTGGAGTCTTCTCTGAGCAGGTCTTGTAGTTCCGTATCCTTATCTTGATCCTGTACAATAGCATTCCACAGTGTAGAGCTGAGGGTAACAGAAGTAATCTCTATTCTTGAAAGTGCATCCGCTGGAGTGTTCAAGACACCTTTGATGTGGCGGATATCTGTGGTAAATTGCGAGATATAATCGCGTTGCCTGATGACTCTGGGAGAGTGGTTACAGCTGTTTTTATTGAAGACAGTGACCAAAGGTTTGTGGTCGGTAAAAACACAAAACTCTCGGCCTTCAAGGGAATGTTGAAAATGCTTCACGTTTAAGTAAATAGCAAGAAGTTCACGTCCGAAAGCACTATAACGCGTTTGGGCTGGCTGCAGCTTTTTCGAGTAAAACGCGATGGGTGCTTGTTGACCGTTAATGGTTTGTTCCAACACCCCACCGATCGCAACATCTGATGCATCGACCGTCAGAGTTAGAGGGGCATCACTGATAGGAAATGACAGAGACAATGCACTATTGATAGCATTTTTGGCATTGTCGAACGCCTGTAAACTATCGCTACACCATACCAATTTCGTTACCTTGCGTTTGTGTGATTATAGCGTGTAGAGGAGCAAGAACACTGGCACAGTTTTTAATGAACTTGTGGTAATAATTTACCAAACCTAGAAACCGACGTAACTCACGCTGATTATTTGGCATAGGGTAATTTTTTATCACTTCACACTTGTCCTGAAGGGGGGTAATTCCGTGCTGCGAAATCGTGTGACCAAGAAATTCCAAGGTTGGCTGTGCAAACACACACTTAGATGCATTAATAGTAACACCGTATTGTTCTAAGCGTTGAAAGAGGAGTGAAAGATGTTCCTTATGTTCCTCTTCCGTTGAGCTGGCCACAAGCAAATCATCGATGTAGGCATAAACAAAGTCTAAGCCTCTGGTGACCTCATCTATAAACCTCTGAAAGGTTTGCGCAGCATTCCGTAGCCCGAACGGCATCTTCACAAATTCGAATAACCCAAATGGTGTACAAACTGCAGTCTTGGGAATATCCGAAGGCTCTACGGGAATGTGGTGGAAAGCCTAACGAGGTCTATTTTACTGAAGATAGATTTGCCGTGGAGAAGAGAAGTAAAGTCTTGGACATTTGGTACCGGATATCGGTCCGGGATGGTTGTCGAATTCAAAAACCGGTAATCCCCACATGGTCTCCAGTCTCCTGACTTCTTCTGGACCAGGTGTAGGGGAGAGGACCAACTGCTTTTGGAAGGTCTTATTATCCCAAGATCTATCATAAGCTGGAATTCCGATTTGGCAGCTTTCAGTTTGTCCGGGGCAAGACGTCTGGGTTTTGCAAACACAGGGGGACCTTTTGTTGTAATGTGATGGGTAATGGTGTGCTTAATGGTATCACCCATCTGCATCGGTTGAAGAATTCCTGGATATCGCTGGAAAAGGCACTGGTACATGGAATTAGGGGGAACGAGGGATAGTGCAGAGTTCGAGGCGTCCGGAAGGGCAACCTGTTTGGCAAGAACAGAAAGCAGTGTGGCCTGGTCGCATAAGCGTCGCTTGTCAAGATCCACCAGGAGTTTGAAATGCTGGAGGAAGTCAGCGCCGATTATGGGATGCTGCACTTGAGCACAGATGAAAATCCACTTGAAGGATCGGTGAAGGCCCAAGTTTAGTTCACGCGACTGAGTACCGTACGTGGGTATGCGTGAACCGTTAGCAGCGTATAGAGGCGGAGATTCCGAGTGCGTATGACCAGATTTTTGAGGGAATACACTGACTGACGCTCCGGTATCGACCAAGAAATTGACACCAGAGTTCCTGTCCTTTATGAATAACAGGTTGGCAGTGCGAGTACTAGACGCCATTAGGACTCGCTGCTGGGGTTTTCCGACGAAAAATTGCAAGGGGAGATGCACTTCCTAGCCTTCTTTCCAAATTTAGAGTGGTAGAAGCAGATCTTCCCGGAACTCGTACGATGCCTCTTCGTAAATCTTGACCGAGAATGGCTTCTTTGCCGTTGATTTTGTAGCAGAGAACAAACGTGGTTGAGTTGTTGACTTAACTCTTCCACTTTCAACTCCAGTTCCGATTGTGTTCACGTTGTTGACCGGAGCTGTGTCAATCTCCACTACTTTGTCGGCAGTTTCTGCTAGTTTATCAACTGGAGTAGCAGGATCCATAGTGGCCAAGACACGCTGAGCTGATGGAGGAAGTTTCTGCAAGAACAACTGTCTAAAGATGTCCTTATCGAAGGTTTGTGCGCGTCCGCCTAGAGCGCACTGCATAGCCCTCAGCATTTGAGTGGGCTTACGGTCTCCAAGTTCTTCTTTTGAGATTAACTGATGTAGTTTCTCACGCTCGGAGACAGTGGTGCGGCACAGGATGGCAGACTTCAGATCGTTGTATGTGTCCTCACTCGTGGAAGTAGACACGATGACGTCACGGACTTCAGAGATGATGCTCGCTGGTAGAGAGGACAAAACATGATCGTATTTTGTCCTGCTAGCGGTGATCCTTCCCAAGTTGAATTGTGATTCCACTTGGTGGAACCAAATAAATGGATCACCCGGCCAGAAGACGGGGAACTTTACGCTCAAGTGGGAGATGGCACCAGCGTCGTCAGGCATCTTCTCCTATGCTTGCTGACGTACAAGCAAGACGACAAGTTACCAACGAAGGAGTGGAGGTTGAGACGAGCGCAGGCACAGAGCGCACGGGCAGGGGTGAGGGGCAGAGGGCACGAGCGACGTTACAGTCTGGTCCTAGTCGCTCGGGTGAAGGGGGTGATGGGCACGAACGACGTTACAGTCTAGTCCTAGTCGTTCGGGTAAAAGGGGGGGAATCCAACTCCGGGGTCACCAATTATTGGTTTTCGTCGTCGTCGTCGTTGGGCCTAGGCAAGCTACGGCTTGGGACCGTAGCGCATCTATCCGGTATAGGTTAACCTGGATGATGTAGCCATAAGCACTGCCGCTGGTTAAGTGCCAACCAGTGATTATCTCACTAGCCGTATTGAGTCCGTTAGGCGAAACTGCGACAGTACCAAGGATGGAAAATATAATCCTTGGATTTCTATTGTTTATTTGCAAAATGGACATGGTATTAGATTAAAATAATTATTTGAATATAAATAATTAACTCACAATTGTGATATATAATTAATTATGTTTACATACAATAAAATAATACAGTATACATAAAATTAGTATTAATGTGGTTTACAATTGAATTATGATGGGTAACTAATTTAAAATGAATTTATAGCTATTCCGAAATTCAAGACGGTAAATTTTAACATTTATCTTGAAACTAAAATAAGAGTATTCACTACACGCTCAAACAACAATGGAAAGTAGGAAATGAAGAATATGTCGTGTTCATAAATTAAAGGCTAGGCACAGAACATCCTCAACCCTGAAGGAAGCTAGTTTTGTTGTGAAGGGAGCAAGACTGTTCAACCAGCTGCCCAAGGAACTGAGGAACACAAGTGGTGTAGCTATGGATATCTTCAAAAAAAGACTAAACGCCTGGCTCAGAACAATTCTAGATGAACCAGTAGTACCTGACTATGTGAAGTAGAGAGCGCAAGAAACCAACTCTTTACTTCACCAGGCCAACTCCAAAGGAGGGGCAGCAAGCCTGACCTCCGTCAAGTGAGGAACATTCGGACGGGAAATCTGAAAGGTTGAAAGATACATCTTGGTTTTGCTTCCGCTCGAATTATTCGTTCTGACGAAGGTCAACCTTGTTGCCCCACCTTAGTCCTACAGCTTAACGTGGAATCCGAACCACGACCCCTCATGGGTGTTCAGAAATTACAAATTACCCGCTCGTACAAGATCTCACAACCTCCCTCCCGTTCAGCAGTCCAGCGTACTCATTTATCAACCAACCAATTTAATATATATATATATATATATATATATATATATATATATATATATATATATATATATATATATATATATATAATATGGACTATAGTCTGCCAATAAACCTTTTCATTTTCATATATATACTGCAAAACGAAATTTTGAAAAATTAAAAATTAAAAATTTATTGGCATAAGAAAACTAAATATAGCATGGTTAGTAATAATACAAAACTAAAAAGAAAAATAGGAGTAAATATAAAAATACAAATAATGAAAATACCAATCTCAGTGTATTTAAATACAATCTCCTTCAATAATACGCACATCAGTTGAATGGAACCTTTAAAAACCAAATTGATTAGATGTCTATAAATAAGTATTTAATCGCCGAAACAAAAGTTTCTCTTGTAGTTTGAGAAGCAGGAAGCAAAGAATGTTCCCATATTCATTTTTGACAAAAGGTAGGTATGTGTGTGTGTGTGTGTGTGTGTGTGTGTGTGTGTGTGTGTGTGTGTGTGTGTGTGGTGCTATCAAATTCTGTTTCATAAATTAGTATACGTACATATTCAGGATGTATAAATCCGCAATACATAATATACATAAATACATAAGTACTGTACATAAGTATACATAAATCGGCAATCGCTTCATTTACGAGATACATTGTTTTTTTGGCGAGTACTATTCAATTATAATGAAAGTCATTAAAGTTTATCAAAGTTTATTACAGCAACTGCTCAAAATGACTTCTCCCGCATCAGAATACACGCTTCAAAGCGTCGTTGAAAATTTTTTTACTCATTTCCTCTTGCAGCTATTCGCCTTGTACTTGTATACGGATCTTGTTGGACAGCTAGAAGAATCTGTTCTTCTACAATTCGGGGATTCTTAACCTGGTGCTCGTGAGCACCAAAGTGATCTTTAAGTTGTGTACAGTGCTCTCCACCATCACCTAAAACTTTGCTCGCGAGCACTATAGTGAAGCCCTTGACCCCTCCTGCCTCATAAAAAGCAATTTATTTTATCAAACGTAGCAATGACTGTTTAATGTGAATGAAAAGTTAAGGTACATGAAAAGGTTAAGAAACCCTGTGATCTACATCCACGTTTTGTTGAGTTCGTGGACGTTCAGTATTCAAATGTCTCGGTCGAAACGTGCCTTGCTCAGTGCTCACGTAGTCGGCGGCCAGTTGAAAGAAATGTAGGCCTCGATGGTAATCGCCTATTAACATACCTTTCAGCATACCGGTGCCTAGCATCTCTCCTAACGGGAGATGCGTATTAGCGAGTTCTTCAAACGAATACTACTCCATAACGCTCTGTAACATTACACGAGAGTGACACATGAAAATGAAATGAAGGAAATAATTTTGGCTTCTAAAATGAACACTAACAAAATACTATTAAAACAAAAGAAAAATTGTTATCTAAACAACCAGACAACAACTACGACTTTGATAAACTTTGATGACTTTCATTTTAATTGGATCGTCCTCGGTGAAAAAGCAATGCATTTCGGAAACGAAACGATTCCGGAATTATGTCCATAAAAACTTTTTTGTTCACTTTGACCTCCTGAATATGTATACTAATTTATGAAACCTAATTTTATAACACCCTATATATATATATATATATATATATATATATATATATATATATATAATATTTAGGAGAAATCCAATGACAGTGAGAGTAAATGCCATGAAAAGTGTCTTCTTTAATGTGTTAATTATCCTATTGTATTAATTTCAAATTTACTATATATAATTTTAAAAATAGCTTTTTAAATTTCTTGTATTTTTATATGTAAACTTTTTTTATAACTTTGAACTCAACCCTCTTCTTTTAGTCTTTTTAAATTTTGTTTCTAAGAATAGGTTCTATAGTAATTATTTTGTCTTATGTGTTTCATTCATTTAATTATTGATTTTAACTTCATATTGTCATTTTTTGTCACTGTTTAGCCTGAAGATGAGCGTATTGCTCGAAACGTTGCGCATTAAAGAAGACACTTTTCATGGCATTTACTCTCCTTCTTGTCATTGGATTTCTCCTAAATATTAAATTAAAGCTTTGTAGAAGCAACCCGCATGATTATATATATATATATATATATATATATATATATATATATATATATATATATATATATATATATGGGAATGAACTCAGAATGGTCCCCTGAGTTTTTTATGATACACACAGACAGTGCATGGAACAATGAACTCTTCTGGGATAATTAAATCCACTATAGTCCGAATAAGTAATGGTAAATGACAAATACCATAGTTTTTCTTTTTCATGATGCTAGCCCGACGTGGGCAACGGGTCACTCGCAAAGAGGTCCCATAAATATAGCTTCCCTCACCAGCTATCTGCAAAGCAGACAGGATCCAGCTTTGGGACATGGATCTAGGGTTTAAAGCACCTAGCCATGCTACATTTAGAACCTCAATATAAGCAAAAGACTCGCTGCCTTCACGTCAGATTGAATGCATCAAAGAAAAAGAAAAAGGGGTAACTATTATATTTTTAGCCAAAAACCAAAACTTAAACCTCAACTGGCAGAATTGAGCGTCCACTTTTCAAGGCACATAACATGTCCGTTTCATGTCCCAAAGCTGGATCCTGTCTGCTTTGCAGATAGCTGGTGAGGGAAGCTATATTTATGGGACCTCTTTGCGAGTGACCCGTTGCCCACGTCGGGCTAGCATCATGAAAAAGAAAAACTATGGTATTTGTATTTGTCATTTACCATTACTTATTCGGACTATAGTGGATTTAATTATCCCAGAAGAGTTCCTTGTTCCATGCACTGTCTGTGTGTATCATAAAAAACTCAGGGGACCATTCTGAGTTCATTCCCATCTTGAAACGGACATGTTATGTGCCTTGAAAAGTGGACGCTCAATTCTGCCAGTTGAGGTTTAAGTTTTGGTTTTTGGCTAAAAATATAATAGTTACCCCTTTTTCTTTTTCTTTGATGCATTCAATCTGACGTGAAGGCAGCGAGTCTTTTGCTTATATTGAGGTTCTAAATGTAGCATGGCTAGGTGCTTTAAACCCTAGATCCATGTCCCAAAGCTGGATCCTGTCTGCTTTGCAGATAGCTGGTGAGGGAAGCTATATTTATGGGACCTCTTTGCGAGTGACCCGTTGCCCACGTCGGGCTAGCATCATGAAAAGAAAAACTATGGTATTTGTCATTTACCATTACTTATTCGGACTATAGTGGATTTAATTATCCCAGAAGAGTTCCTTGTTCCATGCACTGTCTGTGTGTATCATATATATATATATATATATATATATTAGTGGTGGAGCGGATATCCGCATCATTTTTAACATCCGCATCCGCACTTCTGACTGCGGATGTTATGCGGATATTACCTCTAATAAATTATGCAATTTACAATTAAATTAGCTTATAAAGTAGCTTATAAGGCCCAGTCATGCACATTTCATGTAAAGTATTAATTATTAATGAACAAACAAATATATAAACCTCAAAATATAAATACCTGGTAACACAGAAAATTGAATGAAACTTGTTTCATTGAATTTTCTGTGGCTGAGACTCTTAAGAAAGTTATTATTTTTATCATAATGAAAACATTAATATTAATTTTAATTCTTATGCATTGCCTGCCATAATAGTACTATCACGAAATTTGAAAAATTATGTCATATATTCATAATTCTATATTATATTGATAGATTAACTAAATATCTGCATCCGCGGATATTGAAATTAAAGATCCGCACCCGCAGATGTTCAAAAACTGACATCGGGTCCACCACTATTATATATACATAGGGTCGCGATATTTCGCGATAGGGACCGCGAATGTCCACAAAGTATAATTTCGCGAAGTGTCGTGACAAACCTCGCGATATACAGTGAAGCTCGCGAAGTATTTAAAAAATAAAGTTGTAATTCTGGGGTTCGCGAAGTCCGGAAATCGTTTCTTTAAGTCGCACTAAATCGGGACCGTACTGTATATATAAAAAAGAGTTTGATATGAAAATTTACCACACCATTAGCATAATTTAAATGCTGATTCGATAGATCTCCAATGCCTGGAGAAAAACCTGTTTTAGCTTTTTAATCACTCTTAATTTCAGAAGGTAAAGTCCCCGTATTTTCACTGACTCCTAATGACGTTCCATTACGTCCTACATTAAGATTAACTCTACCCACGTTCTTAAGGATGTTTGAGTAGCGAGTTCTCCAAAACTTAGTTTTATCTTTCTCTCCAGACACCCGTTTCCTTCTCAATAAGTTTCCAAATTTTTTATTATCATTATTTAAGTTAGCCTCACAGGTTTTTGCTGTTGGAATGTCTTCTTCCTGTTTAGATTGTATTATGGCTGAGTTATACTGATCTTTGCTTCTACTCGTATTCATGTAAAGTGGATCTATGCCTGGTCGACCAGACCAAAGGGACATCATACAGTATATCGCAAACATCTTTTTGATTCACTTTCCAGGAATAAGTTTAGTATGGCAATTGTAAGATTTAGTGAAGGGCCTTCCTGCTTCCCTTAGTACAAATATTATTATAATGATATCCACCTATAAGGGTAAAGTGAGAATTATTTGAACAGGAATTACTACAGACAAGTTGCAATATTTATAAATTATTAAAAAGGTCTTCTGTCCTATCTTTATACATAGTCTATTTTCTTCTGCGTATTGACCTTAGTCCAGTCGACACGACTATTTTCATATGAAGGAATATTACTATGACGTGTATTGTATATGTTAACTTAATTACTAGTTTTAATGGTCTTTGATCAGAGACAAGGAAATCATGCAAAATAAAGTTCCCCACTATTATACTCTGAGAATACTTTGGTTTATCTGACAGTGACTTAATTTTGTACAAAAAATAGCTATATTCATGTAGTTTATTTCCAGTACTGTATTGTAGATGGCAGTTTAAAATTAAAATGTATTCGTTGTTTATATGCAATTCAATGCCTGCCAATCTTTCATTATCACTCAGTAAAAATCTGACATATTTTGTTTTATGATATTTTTCCTTTTCAGAAGCCAACTCCGCCAAACGGCCTACTATATAGTAGAGGGTTACATAAGTCTATTGCAGAGGATGCATGGTGTATATAAAGTCTTCATGAATCCTAGACAGGAAACTTAATTCCTGCTTAGGCAACCAATATATATATATATATAATCACCCAAACCCGCAGGGAAAAATTATAAAACAGTGCTTAAAAGGGCTAATTAATTTCTGCCGCTCACAACCAAGCCCTTTTCAAAGCCATAAACTAGTTAAAATGTCTAAAAAAGTTGTAAAACTTCCGTCCCACGGAAGAGCTGATTGCTGAAGTTAAAATGACTGTGTTAAGACATAATCACGGACAGAGAGTTGGTGGCTGTCGTACGTCTGGCAGTTCGCAAAGGAAAAATATTGTCCAGATTTCAAACATTCGAGATGAGAAATCTTTAAGTAAAATTAATCCTGTACATCTGGCAGCCGGTCACAACCCGAAATTGCCCTAAAATATTTTAAAATGTAAAAAATAAAGCTATTCATATTGTAGGGCAGCTTAATATTTGAAATGGCGTTTTCTCCCAAAAATATAAAATGCCTCATATATTTGTCTCTGTTCTTGGTCCCTGACCTTCATGACAGGTTTAGAATCCTGGAAGTTAAAAATATGATTATGATGTTCCCTATGCTGAACCAAGCTACTATAAGTATTACCCGATCTCAGGTCGCGTTTGTGGGAATTAATCTTCTCTGAAAATCAATTGTCTCTCCGGTGTATTTATAGGGAACCAATCAAAATAAAAACATGTATGATAAGTCTATTCATACCAGCTTTAAAAGATAAATGCAATGGAATATATTTTTTACATTTTTGAAGGTCAAGGTCATCCCAAATACAAGATGGCCACCTGAAAAATGACGAAAATTACGAAAATCTCGAGATTCTCAAAATAATGAAGCTAAACATGAGTTTAGGGGCTCTATTAACATCAGCTTCGAATACCTGATGCAAATTTCAAAAATGAACAAGGTCATGGTGAACCCAGTCCAAAATGGCTGCCATAAATTTTGAACATTGCATTGAAAAATGAGGTTTGGCTCTAATTCTGCCCATCACACATGTGCTACTCTTTTTCTCAATAATGGCCTGTTGCAATAATTGTGTGTATCTATTTCAGGTTTGAGTACATTTCAATAAAGACTAGTCGACGTAGTGATTTCACAGAGTGAAAGTGAAAATCTAAGATGAGCATAATCGGATGATAATTGAAGAAATGGTGGCCGTTTAGGTTTCCAAAATTCTTGATTCATAGTGTTACCATATGCCCGAAAATAACGCAAGTGGATGCCATTCCATCAATTTTCATCCGATTTCGTTCGTCTTGGATTTGACTAAATTGTACGTGCCTCTACTTTCACTGTGCGAAACAATGACAACTAACGTCCTTTACTTATTTGCAGATGACTGATCTCAACCGAAGGTGTCCACTGTAGGTCGGAGATGGCTACTTGCGTGGTGTGTTCGGAGCCAGTTAATCTGAACCAGCCCCAGAATTATGCAAAGTTGACAGAAAAAGGCTATTCTGGCATTAATAACGCTAATAGACTGCGCATATTAGATGTTCTAGACATCATGTACACTGAGAACTGTTGCCTTTTCTTACACAAAGAGTGTCGAAGTAAGCATATTAACCCAAAAGCAATCAAGGCAGCTCAAAAACGCGGGCCATCTACAGATATAGCTCACAAAACCCTTCGATCACATTTTACAGCATTCGAGTTCAAAACTCTCTGTTTTCTGTGTGGTAATCGTGTTGACCTGGATGCTGCATACAAACATCCAGATAGAAGTGTACTTCAGTTCAGCCGTATGATGACGTTCAAATTCCAGCAAAACATCGCAGCGCACTGTGCCCAGAGGCAAGATGACTGGGCCACGATGGTACAGTCACATATTGTGCCTATACACGACCTACCAGCTGAGGAAACTATCACCATGATTGTGATAAAAAATTTTGGGGAGGGAGGAATATTCCTGCAGCGTACACTAAACATGAGGAGGATCCACCAAAGAAACGGAAACTTGGGCGACCGAAGAGTATGTCCAAGATGGCGGTAGTTGAGATTGCCATTGTTCATTATTTACGTAGCGTATGGTAATTGTGAATTACAATTTATAACTTCATAAAGTTATTCTAAAATAATATTTTAAGGCTTTATTTTATTTCAATAATGTAATTATTGTGGGTGACAAGTTCTAGGGTTGCCAGACGTCCTTTATTTCAAAGGACAGTCCTTTATTTCGATCTCTTGTCCTTGTCCTTTATTGAAGCGTCAAAGGACGGCATATGTCCTTTATTTCTATTTTTATGGGATGCTCTGAGTCAATATTTCATAAGTAATCTGAAAAATATCTCCAAACAGCTAGCCAAAATTCTTCAAATTGATGAAAATTCTACAGAAATGCCTATAGTTATAGAATTGTATTTGCTTTTTACAATGCATGCAATGGAAATATTTTACAAAGCAATAAAACAACTTGAAAGCAATGAAACTTGTGCTAGTGATGTTTTCCATGTAATGGATGATCTGAAAAATTCACTTAAAAATCGTCTTGAACAAGAATTTTTTGGTTATCAAGTACATCAACATTTTCGCCAATTAGATCCTGTTGTTAAAAGCGCAGTGCTAAAAGATTTTAAAGCATTTTATGATGCAGCATTGAAATATTTAGAAAGTCATTTTGATTTCAGTCAAGCTACCCTTTTTAGAAAACTCAGCAAATTATGCTTTAAGGACTCTTGCCCTGATTTTAACTCTTTTGTGGAAGTAGTAGAGCATTTGAAATTGGTTGAAAAACTCAAGTTGAACATGAATGATTTATTTGATGAGGTTTCAGTACTAAAAGAGAATTATGCAACTTTATCAGCCTCTGATAAATTTCAAAGTTGTTCGAGCACTTCAGG
This sequence comes from Bathynomus jamesi, assembly GCA_023014485.1. Lineage (NCBI taxonomy): Eukaryota > Metazoa > Arthropoda > Malacostraca > Isopoda > Cirolanidae > Bathynomus > Bathynomus jamesi. The sequence goes on along the minus strand of JAJOZX010001479.1, from coordinate 590,005 downwards.
GCGTTGGTATTTACTTTTGAAAAGCGTTGATTTCAAGTTTTTAAACATTTTCAAGGTGATTTCTTACGTTCTTTCAGTGCCAGGCACTTCAGCATTTTCAGAAAGGATATTTAGTGTTATGAACTCAAAGTGGAATGATGAGAGAAACAGATGTTCACTTCCTCTTATTAAGAGCGAACTATTGATTTACTTCAATTTTAAAGATAATTGTTTAGATTTTGCAGAGAAAATAAAAAATGATGTCAAAGTTCTTAAGGCTTCTCGAAGTAGTACTAAATATGCTCAACATGAATAATTCCTAGATTAAATAGTTATTTTTGTTTTACTTTTTGCTGTTTTCTTTTGTATAATATTAAATGAAGTAAAAAGTAAAAAGAATTTATTTTATTTTTACAAATAAACTACCTAACTGGCGAAATTAGTTTAGTTTAGTTAGATACAGTAGTGGTACTGCTCTCGTCTATATTCAAGAACATTTTAAATATAGTAAAAATCAAAGATGTTGAAATAAATATTTATCCTATAACATTTAAAAAAATTTTTGGGAGCATCATTCTCTCTCTCTCTCTCTCTCTCTCTCTCTCTCTCTCTCTCTCTCTCTCTCTATATATATATATATATATATATATATATATATATACAGTATATATATATATATATATATATATATTTGAGAATCTGGGAGTGGCAGCTTGAAAACGTTTTGAGTGTCCTTTAATCCGGTCATCAAAATCTGGCAACCCTAGGTCACTGACAACTATAAAATTGGTTGGTTAATTGTTTTAACAATGGTGGAAATTTTCAGTGAGAAATTTTTCCACAAAAGTTACTCATTCGATGGGTAAGAATCTAGTTTCATTTCTTCATGAAATTCGTTATTTTACAGTACTTTCGAGAAGCTATCATAAAGTGATCAAGTGTTTCATATTGGTATATAATGACGTAGCTACGTCCTACCTAATTATATGATGTATTTAACGTGGTCTGACCTACCCAACCCTACCTTCTTCTGCGCAATATAACATCCTATTATCTGCCCAACCTTATCTAGCCTAACCTAATTTCTTATGTATTTAAGTTGCTCAACAAAAGGACGGGCGTTTTTCGCTAAATATTAATATAGGAGAAACGGTAATGGCCTATAAACGGAAGAATTCCATTCTATTACCTTGACGTTAATTTTTCGAGCTCCGTCTCCCATTCCTCCTTCAAAATGACTTCTATCTTACTCTGCTCCGCTTGACGCTGTTTGGCAAACTTACTGTAGAGGTCGTCTTCCTCTACCCGGTGCTTCATCTCCATTTGTTTCTGGACGCCAACATCCTAATGGTGAGTAATTCATTGTTAAAAGTTTGGTTCTAAATTTAAACTTTCCGGAAATATTTCAAAATAAAATCGTTGTTCCACATTTGAGGGGTCGCGCGTCTTAAGATACCTAAGCGCCACCACGGGCGAAAACGTGTTTTTGATGGATATCACTATTTTCACCCTTCCTCTATCGCGTGATTTGGGTTATAATGACCTTACGACAATAGAATTATGGTTGAAAACCTTATGAAGCAAACTACTTTTTTTACCTCTATCGCCAGCCAAAAGTTCACCCAAAATTCGGCATAATAAGAAAATCAAAAAATTTAAAAAAATATATATAAAATATAAAATATGAAAATCTATTCCAAAAACTCATCAACATCTTCATTAACATACTTAGAACTCTAATTTAGCCAAAAATGAACGTTCTAGCTCAATTAATAACAGAGATACTATTGCGAGAATATTGCTGAACTTTGGAGGCGATTTCTGGCGAATTTTAATTCTGGCGCTTAGGTACCTTAAGACGCGGGACCCCTCATTTATTTTGAGAAAAAACCGAAGGTAACCAAAAGGAAAGAAGATCTTTACTTTACTTTTATTAAAGTTCTTTGATCTTTCAAATACTTACCATAGATACTTTTAGTTCCATAATACCCTTCACAAACACTATATTGGCAGTTTTACCGTGGCTCTCGGCAATAAAAATTGGGCTGACACGAAAGTTAAATTTTTTATCTCTCGAATTGATCATTGCCATACTATGAAATTATCGTGTAGGAGATTATTTGTGTTGAAGGTTTGTGTGTACGTTTCCAGCTTTACGCAGTCCTTGCCACGGCTGTGACGTAACTAGTTACTCGGTAATCGTTACTTTTTGAAAAACTGTAGCGGTAAATAGTAGTTAAATTTTCCGGCCAAGTAATTGTAACTAACTAGTAACAAAATATCATGAATATTTGTAACTTCTTACTTATTTCTTACTTCTTACTGTAAAGGCAAAAAATTAGTAGCTGTTTTTTCGCAAGCCATATTCGATGTACATATTGTGCACACTGCAAGTTATTCACAACATATACCTAATGCTATGATAAAATCTTCTTGTTTATTCGTTATCAATCTGAAACACATGAACAATCTTGGCAAGTATCATTCGTCACGGAAAGTACTTTTATCAGGATCAGATACTCGCTAAAACTAGAAAAAATGTTGAAATTAACTTTTGAAGCAATTAGTAACTAGTTACTTTTTTGAAACAATAACTTAACTAGTTATTTGTTTGAGGCAATAACTGTAATTAGTTACAAAAAAGTAACTGTCGTAACACTAGTCGTAGCAATGTTTTAATACTATATATATATATATATATATATATATATATATATATATATAAATGAAGTGATGCGCGTTAAATTTTAATTATTTTAACTATGCTTCACTTAACGAACTTTCATTTTTTAATTAACTTTTCATTTGTAGGTTTTTCAATGATAAGGTACTCCCATACGTAACCTCATTAGTAACGTATTACATTCTTTTTAACACGTAAATGAAGTATATCGAAAGTTTTTCTGAAGTTCAAGAAATTTTAATTAACAAAACTATTGGAAAGTATTATTAAGTCTTAAAAACGAGGAGGAATTGCAGTCATTGTAAACGACACAAACATAAAAAAATGCAAACGAGCGAGAGTTACACAAGGTGAATATCGTCTATTCACTCTATTCAATTCAGCTGAGTATTAAATATAATGTACTCAGTGGTGGGCACCGTTAACCAAAAAGTTAACTTCGATAACGATAATCCGTTAACCCCAATTTTTAACTCCGATAACGATAATCCGATAATTTTACTACAGTTAACGGAAGTTAACGATAATCCGTTAACGATAACTATTTCTTTACTAACATTTTAAAAAATCAAGGAAAAAAGCTTTAAAACCCATAGAAAATGTTTATTTATGCAAAATCCAACAATAAATAGGTATTTAACTGTATTTTTATCAAGTTTTGCAACTTTTTTGCTTAACTTTTTTTTTTATTTTTAATAAAAAATGTACTGATTACATGTTTTGAAACCCTTGTAACCACTAACCATTAACTAAATTTTAATTTACCAGAGAATTATTATGGCGGGAACTGAAGTTATGGCGGTTTGAATTCATTCGCGGAGCGATCTTCCGTGAATGACTCCTCGCAGTTAACGTGTTAACGGACTTTAACAGACTAAATATCGAGTTATCGGAAGTTAACTGGTCCGATAACGATAAATGGAAATTAACTTCCGTTAATAGTCCGTTAAAAAAAGTTAACTTCGTTAATTAACTGCTATCGGATTAATGCTTTAGTGCCCAACACTGAATGTACTGAATACAAAATTTTAGGGAGTCCTGAATTCTGGAGATTGAGTTACTAGTATTAAATATGATACACTGTCATGTTTAATTACAGTATCTTCATATTCATTCATTTCATTTCATTTTCACTTAAAAGTCTTGAAAGAGACACGTTTACAGTACAGAATCTTTTGGGTTTAACCAAGGCAAAAAATACATTTCAACTAAACGGACAATTTTGGAGTTGCCAACCGTCCCACATTGTGCAGGACTCCTTCATTTCATAATATTGGCCTCCCGTCAAGCACATTGTACATTTGCCCACCTTTTTTGCAATCTAAGTGATTTAAACATTAAAAACCAATTATTTTATTTACTAATAGGGCTACGTCGTGGCCAATGTCGTAACACCGCTTCCCGTCGATCAGCGAAGTTAAGAGACACTGGGTAAATTGGAAGGCTGAGTGAGTGAGTGGGTATGATAGGAGTTGGATGGGAGACCGTCCTTTGCATCCAGATTATGTAACGACCGTGGTTCAGATCTCACTTAAAGCCGTAGGTCCCCTCCGTCATATGACCTTAGATGTTGCGAAGAACGTGAAACAACTCCATATAACACAACATTATCTACCAATAGCTGTTATACCAAATGGTTAATGTTCTTAAAGTTATCGCTGGATCTGGGCTTTGATGTCGCATGACTGGCCGCCAATCATTCACTTCACATACGGGCGAGTGCCGAGTGGAGTCTTTTAAAATGTAGAAAATCCTGGAACAACTGAATTGTAATATAAATACTACCGTCGACACTGTCCGAGTTGGTATATAGTGAATGAGTATTCCCTTTAGAGTGGCGAGCAGGAACTAGGACACAGTCATGGTATCAACTTCATCTGATGTGTTCCACTCGCCAGTGAAGAAAAAAGATAAAAGAGAATATGTATATGGTGTGGATTGGAAGAAATGTTAGGTCTAGGAAAAGAATTACCCACGAGATAAAGGCATTCTGTAAAGCCTGTAATTAATTATTTTCCATGAAATTTGGTGAAGTATACCATGTGACCATCCATGCAAATGGCAACTCTCGTGAAAAGAACGACACAGCTGCAAAGACCAATGTCGCCGTCAGCATTCTTCATTTCACAGATAGAACGAATTTGGTGGATGATAAAGTGAGATAATGACTTGAATCTTTCTGTTACTTCAGTACCTACTTACTATTGACAACAATAAGGTGGAGACTCCTATTTATTTATGGATAACTCAGTATTAGTACATAATATTAACACGTCATGATGTTGGAACTCAAAATAGTTAACTCCTGGTGGTAACTTGCTGTGACCGTTTTTGTATTCAAAGCTAGTACTAAAACATCGTAACGTTTCCAGTTTCAGGTGACGGCAGGTGAATTGGTGAAGGTGTGCCACAGTTGTGAAACGTGAACTGTCTTACAATAGCACATGTTGTGGCGTGAAGCTGGCTAAACATGCTGCCAGCGATTCTTCCATCATGAAAAGGTCACTTTGGGTCGGACAAAAGCGAGGGCGGCAGTTTTAAGACATAAATCTTTAATCATCTTTTTTTTTTTTTTTTTGCGAAAAACCTTAGTTCGCTCCTTTTTTAAAGTGTTTCAACAGATGCTTCTAACAAGAATCGAAAAATGTTTCCTGTTCTTGTACAGTATTTTGAGCCTAATATGTGTATAAAGGGTAGCTCGAGAGATTTTTCGAGCAAAGTAATGAATCTGCAGTGTTTGTCGCTGATGCAGCCATTAACAGTGTGAAAAGCTTTGGGTTACATGTTCAAAACTTATGAGCATACTCAGGGCCGTTTTTAAGGTTTTGAATAGGTCGGGGTAAGTTATGCCACAGGGGCCCCGGGCCCCGTTTACCAGTTTTCCTTAATGGAAGTTCTCGAAAAACTATTTAATGTTTTCACTAATCATCACTACATATTTAAATAAAGTTATTTCAACCAAAGTTTAAAAAAAAGGCACTGATTTTTGTAACCTTCATTCAGGATGCAAAAATATACAAAGCAGAAGAATTATAGCAACCAACTCAGTCGTGTACACTAAATTATATCTAATTTTTTCATCTTAAACTTTTAATGCTTTAAAAAAAAGTGCAACAGTAAATATCTAGATTCAGAGGACATGTATTACAACAGTTACAACCAATGACTTACATCCTCACAGGATGGTAAATGACGAAACATAGCCTAATGGTAAATTTTGCGAAATAAAATGTACTCACATAATGGTTAACATGTCTATTCAAACTACATTCGAGATTAAAGAACCATGAAGTAATGATCAGTGATCTATGTGCTTCGAGTGTAGGACAAAAGGCCTCTAGGACAAAAGCCCCCTAGGACAAAATCCCTCTAGGACAAAAGCCCCCTAGGACATTGGCCTCCGAACAGTCCTGTTTTAGGATCTTTTCCGTTTGGGGGCTAGCAGCGAATTTTAATGAAAATCGGTAGACTAATGTAGTTTTGGTCACTGATTTAAAAAATAGCTTTCTTTTTTTTGAGAAATGAAAAACAAACATGTTAGAGCACTTTAAATAATTAGTGTTTTTAACGAAAATATCATGACTTAACCTAACCAATCGTCAAGGGCATTCAAGTGACCTAACCGGGCATTCAAACAAAAGCCCCTAGGAAAAATAATAAGAAGAATTTTTTTAATCATTATTTTTATTCTTTATTATTACCATAAAAATGAACATTATAAAAGGAACATCATACCTCCCCATCAATGGTTGCCTGATGGACATTCCATCCCACAGCTGCCTTCACCTTGTTAGGGTCTGGGTCTTGGCTGTGTTCAGTCACAGAAAGAAGTTCCTTCACCTCGAAATCTGTATGAGCACAACCTTTGCAAGAAAGTGCTTTCCTCTGAGAACATTCCCAGCGTATTCGTATACTGTTGGAACTCTTCTTGGTGTATAAGTAGCCTTCTGCACACAGTTTGGAACCTCCTTTATTGTTCTTGATGATCTCCATGGTGGTTGAAGAGAGACTGATTTTCCAAGTCACTTAGAGAATATAACCAATGGTTAGCTGACAGACGTGTAGATTCAAACTAACAGCCCATAACCTTAACACCACGGTGGCTGAAGTGGAACTGATGCTTCAGATTAGATGTGACACCTGACTTGCCCTACCCAGCAATTTGTCCAGGGGGCTTTTGTCCGGACCCGACGTGCTTCTGCGCCTAGTCTTACAAGTTACAAAAATGTCTACAAAAGTAGCCAAAAGGGCCCAGGGTAAGGGGGGCCGTGCCCCACTTGCCCCTATGTTAAAAACGACCTTGAGCATACTCTGTTGATAACACCAATAAGCTACACCGCACATTCTGTACACAATGTCGAAAAACCAGTAACTGTTTGACAGTGGATGTTGAAAATGTCATAAAAATCTATTCACACTTTTCACGCTATCAAAAAACGATTGGGTTACAGAATGTTTTTTACTTTGCAGATATTGAGATTAAGGACATGCTAAAACATATATCAACCAGGTGGCTGGCTTTATTGCCAGTCATACAGAGATTGTTACAAAACTGACCAGCTCTTAAAACTTAAAGTGTGCTTTTTGTCCTTGGCGAAAAGGAGTGCTTTAAATTTATTTGGGACTTGACTTCATAGCTCTGCGATAGAGACATTTCATATCCCTTAAAATTGTAATTGTGTTGCCGTTTTGTAAAAATAAAATAATAAAAGATTGTCTTCTGTTGAAGTACATGATGTTTTAAGAGGTTTTCTGCAGCAGTTAGTAACAACAGAAAGGAATGTTTTTTCGTTTTTAAACTGAACAAAACCTTAAACATATGCGATACATGAGGTCAAAAGTCCTGACTAACACCTTTTAAAAGTTTCTGAGAGCACCGCAAATGTGCATGAAGGGATTTTAAAATTTTTTCAAATGATATCTTTGATCTCTTTATAAGTTATCTGACGCAAAAGGGGACACAAACTACACTAGGTCAAAGTTGGGGAATGGAAACTACACTAGGATCTTTAGGAGACATTTTTTAAATGAATCCATCAAATAAAACGTTAAAACTAACGAAAATACTACGACTTAACCTAACCAATCGTCAGTTTATTATATATATATATATATATATATATATATATATATATATATATATATATATATATTATATATACAGTCCCAAAAAAATGTATACACACTTTAACAGCTGATAGCTCAATTGATGTTTCTTTCTTTCCAAGTTAAACCCATTAGAATTAATAATGGCAGTCAGACTAAGCTTTGAACAAAGGAAATTCATTCTAAAATGCTACTGGAAGTGTGAAAACGCAGTTGAAGTGCAAAGACAGTTTAGGAGGGAGTTTCAAACAGATCCACCAACGCGACTTACCATCACTCGAATTAGAGATAAGTTTGAAGCCGATGGAACTGTTCAGAATGTCCACAAGAAGCGTTCCGGAAGACCACGGACATCGACAAGCCCCACAAAGCAAGAAAGAGTACTGGAAACGTATCACCAAAGTCCAAGAAAATCTGTGCGGCAAGCGAGTCGTGAGGTAGGAATTTCAGAATCGTCTGTCCAACGCATTTTGAAGCGCTGTCAATGGAAAAGTTACATTCCAAGATTAGTCCATGCTATTAATGAAGATGATCCGGACCGAAGAGTGGAGTATTGCGAGTGGTACTTGGCACGATGTGGATGTGGACTGGACGAAGGGGTTTCGTAGAATACCCTCCGCGTTCACCAGACCTCACACCACTATACTTTTTTTTATGGGGATACTTAAAAGACAAAGTCTACGCTATAAAACCTGCAACAGTCGCTGAATTGAGAGCAGCCATTGAACGAGAATGCACACAAATACCAAACGAAATGTTTCGTGATGTTTGCGATTCCATTGCTTCGCGTTATCAGCAGTGCCTGGACCAGAACGGACGTCAGTTGGAAAACAGGCGTTGACAAAACAATTAAATAATGTCTGTAGATTCTATTACATTTTGAAAATGAAATGTATTTTAATAAACACTGCCTTTATAATTATTTAAAGTGTGTATACATTTTTTTGGGACGCCCTGTATATATATATATATATATGAAAATTATTTCACGAAAGTGACACGTGAAAAATATTTATGATGAATAAAACCACGAAGGGGAGCACCACTTTGTGTTTCTTTTCCCTTCGTGGTTTTATTCATATATATATTGTATATATATATATATATATATATATATATATATATATATAATATATATATATATATATATAGGCGATTGGTTAGGTTAAGTCGTAATATTTTCGTTAGTTTTAACGTTTTATTTGATTAGGTATACGCGGACAAAGATGGGGAACGCAAACTACACTAGGATAATGTAGGGGAACGTATACTACACGAGGATAATGTAGGGGAACGTAAACTACACTAGGCACCACAGGGGAACGTGAACTACACTTGCTCCTTTATCTCTGAAGAATGGATTGCATTTTAGCGATGTAGTCACTCTCGTAGAGAAATTACTTCTACATAAGTTATTGGTGTTGACAGTTTATATGAAGCAATAAGGTTAGAAAAAGTTGCTTTAAAACTGTCAGGGACTGTCATTGAAAAATTTCGGATCACTTGAAAATCAGGGCCCCCCCAGCCTTCTTTAGTTAGCTTTATAAGGCTAACTAACGAAAATATCATGACCTAACCTAACCTAACCCAATCGTCAAGGACGTACAGTTGACCCAACGATTGGTTAGGTTAGATCGTGATATTTTCGTTAGTTAGCCTTATAAGCTAACTAAAGAAGGCTGGGGGCCCTGATCTTTAAGTAATCCAAAATTTCTTTTAAAAATATTCACAAACTCATTACTTACTCTGTAAAATCTGCTTTTGTTTTGTTTTTGACATCCTTGGGTCAAATCAAAGCCTACTACAGAGTACAGAGTCATCATGTCATTTATGAGGTGTCATACAAAATTAAATCTACAACTTACTACAACTATTTACTACGTAACAAAGATTTATCTTGTGGGAAGCAATGGAAAGTTATATTGTTCGGATTTCTTTTTATTTATTTTTTTTTATGTATAAAGGAGGGGGCTAAGGGCGAACACCCGCAAAAGTGACCCCTCCACAGAAAACGGAGAGAGCCAAGAACGTTATTCACATTTACATTTACACTTCATTTGGAAAACATGAGGCCAAAATCAGGAGCCATTTCAGACCGACGACTTAGTTTATGCCGATGATATGGTGTTAATAAGTCCCTCTGTTAAAGGTCTGAATCGGCTACCAAAAGTCTGCGAAGTGTATTCGCAGAAACATGATATTCTTTTTAATGTTACAAAAACTAAGGTTATGCAATTCCATCCTAAAAGCTGAATCAGCCAGCTGATATTAGGTTTAAAATAAGAGGTGAAGTAATTGAGGAAGTACAAAAGTTTAAGTATTTGGGTCAAACTATCACCAGCTCCTTGAGTGATGACTCGGATATAAGAAAACAACCTCGAAGCCTGTGTGCTAAAGCGAATATGACTATAAGGAACTTTCGGTTCTGTACAAGTGAAGCTAAAGACACACTCTTTCGTACTTTCTGGAGTAATATATACGGACAGCAACTCTGGATGAATTATAAAAAAAGGTTCTGGCAGAACCCTAAATTTGCTGTACAACAGGTCTTTTAGACTCTTACATAAATTATCTCCCGAGATGTTCAGCTTCGCAAATGTTTACTACCCGCAATGTTCCGAGCTTCCCGGAGGTAACAAGACGTGCTCAATACAGTCTGATGCAAAGAATTAAAAAATCAACCAACCCGATTATCCAAGCTACCCATGAGTCCTACCGTTTATAATCTGGGCTATAGAATTCTTGGTACGAAAACGTCTGTCTGTAGCTCCACTTAACTTCGACATTGCTGTATTATTTTTAATCAACTGTATATATTTCTATCCTTAGTACGTGAACTGTCATTGTATTAATAATATTTGTCATATGGACTACAGTCTGCCAATAAACCTTTTCATTTTCATTTCATATTCATACAACTTCAAAGAGTCCTGTTTTAAGTTTTTGTATTTTGTTTATGTTGATAAAAATATGTGGGAAGCAGCGAGGAATGAAAAAATTAATAGTTTTAAGCAATATGGATGTATTTCGCACGTTAGATAACACTAGGGAACAACATTTTTATTTCTTGAAAACTATTTGATGTTTCTTATAGAACGTTTGATGCTGATTCCAAATATGGTTTCAAAATTTTTCTATCACCCATAGTTTTCGAGAAAATAATATTTCCATTTACTCAGAGTTTTCCCAAAATATTAGTTAAAATTAAGTGTACTAATTTAATTTTACTCTTTTTTTTCCAAGTTAACTATATTTAATAGTATTTTTTGCATTAAAAAAATATAGCTATTTAAACAAACAGATTTTTAATAAAAAAAAAGAAATTTTTTTCAAGTTTTGTTCAAATTTTAAAATTTTTCATAGTAGAAAAAATTGGTTTTTCATTCCAAAAAGTTTTCCGTGATTTCAATAATTTTCCGCCAGCATGAATCGAAACTGTATTAATCCCAGAGATACATTTTGCTACGTATGTGGAGAACTGACCATAATGGCACAGAGGAAGACGATGACCCCACTCGTGAAGAAGGCTTACGAACTTTATTTTGGATGTAAGGTAGGCGACCAAGACAAATCCTGGGCACCTCATATCTCATGCATTTCCTGTGCCGTCACTCTTAGGGGTTGGATTAAAGGTACCCGCAAATCTATGCCATTTGCCATACCAATGATTTGGAGAGAGCCCAAGGATCACCTAGCGGATTGCTATTTTTGTATGACTAACGTTTCAGGATTCTCTGCCAAAAATAAACATAAAATTCAATACCCAAATCTTGCATCTGCCATGAGACCAGTACTACATGACGATGATAACCCAATTCCAACTCCCCCAAAGTCATGGACACTGGATGAAGAGTCTGAAGTTGAACCAATGGAAATTGATGACACTAAAGATACAGACTTTCAGTAACCTGAATCAAATAAACAACGTATGATAACGCAGGTTATGCTGAATGATCTCGTGAGAGATTTGGACCTTCCGAAAAAGAAAGCGGAATTATTGGGCTCCAGGTTACGTGAATGGAATTTGCTGGCAAAAGATACAAGCATATCGGCGTTCCGCACTCGCCAAAAAGATCTGATGCAGTATTTCTCCTCGTCAGGTGGTTTATGCTACTGTAATAATGTAAATGGACTGCTGTTAGCTCTCGGTCATGAGCACAAATCTGAAGATTGGCGTTTATTTATTGACTCTTCGAAGCTAAGCCTCAAGGTCGTACTACTTCACAATGGAAATAAATACCCTTCCATTCGTGTAGGGCACGCTGTCCACATGAAGGAATCTTACGAAAATATGAAACTCATCCTTCAGCAGATTAATTATGACCAGTTTCGTTGGTATATATGTGGGGATTTAAAAGTCGTCGCGCTTCTTCTGGGAATGCAGCTCGGTTATACGAAGTTCTGCTGCTTCCTTTGTGAATGGGACAGCAGAGCCAGAGATTCGCATTATTTTGTAAAGGATTGGCCACTTCGTCAAAAATGTATCCCAGGACTGAAGAATGTGTCTCATGAACCCTTAGTTGACCCCAAGAAAATATACTTACCGCCACTTCACATCAAACTTGGCATCATGAAAAATTTTGTCAAAGCAATGAACAAGGAAGATGAGGCATTCAAATATTTGAAGAAAAAGTTTTCACGACTTAGCGATGCAAAGATAAAAGAAGGGATCTTTGTTGGTCCCCAAATCAGAGAGCTCATGAAAGATCAAAAGTTTGATGATGCCTTGAGAGGAAAAGAAAAAGTGGCATGGGAGGCCATGAAGAATGTTGTCACAAATTTTCTAGGGAACATCAAAGCCTCTAACTATGAAAAAATAGTGCAGGACATGATTGAAGCATATAGGTTATTGGGATGTAATATGTCACTAAAAATCCATTTCTTGCACTCCCATTTAGATTTCTTCCCTGAAAACCTCGGCGACGTAAGCGATGAGCATGGAGAAAGGTTCCACCAAGATATAGCTACTATGGAGAAACGCTACCAAGGGAGGTGGGATCTGGCAATGTTAGCTGATTACTGCTGGACATTGATGCGAGAAGCTCCTAATGAAAACTACAAGAGAAAATCAGTGACAAAGAAGTTTTAAGAAGAATATTTTAAATGCCAATCTGCAACTAATATAATTTTTATGAAGTATTTTTACTAACTTCTATACACTTTTTGAATAAATATTAAAATACAAATTTCTCAGTAACCTTGGGTGATAGAGAAATTCTACGGCTATATTCGGAATCAGCAGAAAAAATCCTATAAGACCGACCTGTTCACGCCCAAGAAACAAAAAAAAGTTAAAATTTGTTCCCCAGTGTAATTAATAAGAACGAGTTAATTGTTCCGAGTTTTATTCATGTTACTATTATGTCCTTTTATGATACCTCTCAGGGCATGATGTCCCCCATTTCAGTAGTAAATGTTGGCAATCCTAGCATGCGCATGTATACAGAGTGTCCACAAAAAACTAATATCGAGGTTTTAAAGTTATGCCGCTTAAAACCTCGAACATTATTTTCTAGATACATTATAATACTATATATATATGCTTGGGGTTGTTTAAACTTTCATAACAGCTTTCTGTGGGATTCGAACTAAGGTCGGCACATCATCTGAAGGCAAAGGGCTCTCAACCAACAGAACAACTGAACTACTGAGCCGACCATATATATATATATATAATATATATATATATATATATATATACGTAAAATTAGGAACGGTTGAAGTAACAAACGTTTTGGGAATCACAGTACCAAGGACATAAATTGTCTCCATAAAACAAATATATTTTCCCTAGTCTACGTATGTTGTTGTTGTTTACATAAATCTAAAATGATGTAATAAATAACTTATGTTGATAATAAGAAAGAAATAATTTATGATTTTCCAATTACTTCGCATAAGATAGAATAAATGAAAGAATTTCAAGTGTCAAAATCAAGCGGTTTAAACGAGCTTTTCATGAACAGTTATTTGGAATCATTAAAGTTGCCAGGTATCGCTATAATAATAATAATATTATTATTATTTTGTTAAGAGAGGAATAAAGTAATGCGTCTGAAAGGCATATTAAACAACACTATTTACTATGACATTGTTTTACGAGGAATGGTTCATTACATCATTATTATTATTAATTACTTTTCCATTATTCTATAAAAGAATGAAGATTCTTTCTCCTTGTCTATTCGAGTGAATAATAATAAGTAGGAGGTGAAAGACCCCGTACGGTAATCAGAAGCGCGCAATAACGTACGTTTTCAAGCGTACATGTCGATACACTTACATATTTTCACCCACTTTATTCATATTTAATTAAATTAATTAATTCAATTAATATTGCTCGAAATATAATGAGAAAAATTGCAAACAATTATTGAAATCAGTGATAAAATATTTAAAAATTACTTAAAACTCTCGATTAAATTAAATATATATATATATATATATATATATATATATATATATATATATATATATATATGTACGGGATTGAACTCAGAATGGTCCCCTGAGGATTTTCTCATGATACACACAGACCGTGAATGGAACAAGGAACTCTTCTGAGAAAATTAAATCCACTATAGTCAGAATAAGTAATGGTAAATAGTTTTTTCTTTTTCATGATGTTAGCCCGACGTGGGCAACGGGTCACTCGCAAAGAGGCCCCAAAAATATAGCTTCCCTCACCAGCTCTCTACAAAGCAGATTGGATCCAGCTTTGGGACAGGATCTTGGGTTTACAACTACACCTAGTCTACTGTATTCAGAACCTCAATATAAGCATAAGACTCGTTGCATTCACGTCGGATTGAACACATCAACAAAATAGATGTAACTTTTTTTTTAGCCAAAAACCAAAACTATAGTGTTTGTCATATATAGGGTTGCCAACTCCATGAAGTTTGAAAAAAAGGACAAGAACATCAATTCCAATATACTGTCTACAAGGTTAGGGAAAGAGGTAAAATTTTATTTATAATTTATTACAATTTATACTACATGCTTTTTTATTGCATATTTTCTTAAAGTAAATATTTTTATTGATATACAGATATTGACCCATTGAGTCCTGCATTGACAAAATTTATGGTAACAATATTTATTTTTAAATTTATATTTTTCCGCTACACGGAACGTTAACATTTAAGTGAAGAAATGAATTTATAAAATGTTACTCGACTTAAGACTTTATAATTATTTCCTTTTAAACAAAAGTTTTGTTATAAAACTGTTGTTTGGAACAAGATTGTTATCAGAAAAGGACAAATGGCGTCCTTTCCGAACTCAAGAGAGGACAAGGACAAAAATCTACAAAAAAGGACGGTTGGCAACCCTAGACTCATATACCAAAGAGTTCCTTCTTCCATGTACAGTCTGTGTGTATCATGAAAAAACCTCAGGCCCTCAGGGTACCATTCTGAGTTCAATCCCATCATGAAACGGACATGTTATGTGCCTTGAAAAGTGGACGCTCAATTTTGCCAGTTCAGGTTTAAGTTCTGGATTTGGCTAAAAATACAATAGTTACCCCTTTTTCTTTGATGTACTCAATCCGACGCGAATGAAACGAATCTTTTGCTTATATTGAGGTTCTGAATTTAGTAGGCTAGGTGTAGCTGTAAACCCTAGATCCTGTCCCAAAGCTAGATCCTATCTGCTTTGCAGATATCTGGTGAGGGAAGCTATATTTTTGGGGCCTCTGTGCAAGTGACCCCGTTGCCCACGTCGGGCTAACATCATGAAAAAGCAAAAACTATAGTGTTTGTCATTTACCAATACTTATTCGGACTATAGTGGATTTAATTTCCCAGAAGAGTTCCTTCTTCCATGCACGGTTTGTGTGTAACATTAGGGTGTCAATTTTATGGAGCAAAGTGAAATCTTTAGATTTTCAAAGACTACTAGTGACTAAATGATGCATTTTTATGTGCTAAATCGAAATATGGCTTTAAAATCCAGATTTGACCACTCCTAGCTACTTATATTTGAAGTTGAAGTTTACGAAAAATCAGCAATTTTTGCAAGTATTTTTTTTATTGTATATAACTACATTTTACATACATTACATACAATTAAAGACATTTTGATTGTATTTCAATATTAAAACTTAGAAATATAGATAGGTTTCTTGAACTTTGCCAAGGATGCCATGTCTGCCTTGCTCTTGTTCCTGGACATGAGCTCCCTACTGGCCACCTGGCCAATGATGTACTCCTCCCTCCTCTCTTGTGAGTAAACATGTTGTGCTGCTTCAATTGTCATCCTTACACACCTCTTTACTGACTGTGTGTGTGAGGGCCATGCAGGAACTTCCATTGGTCTATCCAGAAACTCCTTGATTGCAGCAGTGGTGAGGGAGCAGATCAGAGGAGGCTCAGTCACGCCAGAGTTCCAGTCAATAAGCTCCGAGAGTTTGGTGGCATCTGGGTTGATGTCAGGAGTCTTCCTGGGTCTGACACTGCAGTCTCCTACCTGTGTGTCCTCATCTCCTTCACCTCTGATTTCCAGTATCCTCTTCACTGCCTTCATCCTCTCCTCCTCCACCTCACTGCACAGCATGGCCTGGAGCACAGCCTCAGAGTGTGCATACCAGGCTGATCTCTTCACTGTAGGCATCACTATTCCTATCACCTCCTTCTTCTGACTTCTGAGCAACTCCAGCCTGTACAGTATATGCCTGAGACCCTCCACCCAGCTGTGATTTAACTTGATGTTGAACCAGTTTGGCATGTAGACTCCCACTATGAATTCCACAATTATCCTCAGATTCTTCAGGTTCCTACCCTTCAGCCCATGTTTGGAAATCCACAATCTGCAGAACCTTAGAGCCGTGGTGACCCACCTACTGTGACAGATTGGCCCAATCTCCAGGCGAGTTAGACTCTGAGGTACCTCTCCCGATCTGATGACAGTGATGATTCTGTAACCATATGATTGGTCTGTGCTGAGGTCTTTGACTACCTCCTGACTGAGATTGGGTAGAGGAGGACTAACAGTGATCCTCGTGAAGTTTGGGTTGATCTCTAGCTCAGTGGCAGTGTCTAACATCTTCCCTAGGGGCTCAGACCACTTGTTGTTGCTCAATGTCTTGCCATCCAGTGCAGTCACCAGGTGTCTGAGACTCAGCTCCCCAGTGTGCAAGTCACAGACAATCCACACCAACTTCCTGCTAAGCTTGGCCTCCACATAATGCATTACTCTTCCCTCCCAGCCAGTATTCACATTAGTACTGTCACCTCCTATGGCCAAAAAGGTCTGGTCTGCTCCTCTCTCTCTTAGCCAGTTCACCAGATGATCAGCAATGACCTCAGCATGACTTCCTTCCTCTCCAGCTTCCTCTGGTACAAAATGCCACAAATATTTCCCACCTGGTTCATTTCACACTGTGTAGTGTTCTTCCTTAATGAGGCCAGGAAACTGCCTGTCACTGCCCTCAGCTTCCATCATCACTTTGGTGTCATCTCTTTTTCCATCAAGGAAGATACAGGTGATGCCATTTTCCCTAATCTCTTCATCAAACTTCTTGACCAGCTCCTTAGTCAGTCTCTCCTGAGCCCTCCTCACCTTGTTGTGGTCAATCACCAGTGTTGTGTCAAACTCTGTGATAAGACCAGCATCAATCCAGGCAGCAGTGGCAATCTCTGCACTCTCTCTCAGCCAAGTGTGATGTCTCAAGCTAGCCACAGCTATGTTGGTGATATCTTCAGTGTTGTATTTCTTCTTCTTAGCCACAGGCAAGGAAGAAGTTGTCGCAGCCTCTGGTATGAAGTCTTCGTCCTCCTCTCTCCTCCCTGCCTCCTCCAATATATCTCCAGTCTCCTCCAACTCCATCTCCAGCAGTGACTCCTCCCTCAACTCCTCTTCTTTCTTGGCTGACTCCTCTGCCTTCCTCCTCCTCTTCTTCTCGGCCTTCCTTCTCTGCTCCTGTTCTGCAGCACTGCTTCCTGTCTCCTGGTCTCAGGATGATCAGCTAGACCCATCTGGTGTGCCCCCACACTTTCCACCTTTTCTCTCTGACCTTTAATGAAGGCAAGCTCCTGCACTGGTATCTTCTGCTCGCTCCTGCAGCTGCAGTCAATGTGAACCTCACTGTTGCAGACAGGGTTGCACCCAAGGTCACTGCAGCTCCTGATCACACAGTGACAGGTCAGGATGTCCACCAATTTGTCCAGTTTCATCATGAACCTATCTTTGACCTCTAGCTTCACATTGCCAGTGGACACCTTCACTGCCTCATCCCACAGTGCCTTCACTTTAGCCCTGATCCTGACCTCAGTGTTGATTACAGGTCCTATGAATAGAGCGTTGGCCTTTCTCCACTGAGCCAGTAGCCCTGGAACACTCATTTCTCTGCTCAACAAACCATACCTCAGCAGATCTCTGGCTGTGGGCAGCTCAGCAGGGGGAAGTTCCCTCCCAGTCCCCACCAAATGACTTAGGTGACAACTTGATTTGCTTCGGATTCTGATTTCTTTCTGACTCATCCTGTGGACCTGTGAACAAAAGAAATGTCATTGAAATTTGGAAAGGCCTACTGATTATGATTACATAAAATTAAGTTAATTGAAATTCTTAATATCTTCCTATAAGCTCAGATAAAAGGTTGTGTTGTTATAAGTACAAGACTTAATTATTCAAAGTAATGACAATTTCATATATCTATCATATCAAAATATACAGAAAGTTTGGGTCACACATAACATTTCGAATAATTTGAATTACACAATATTTACATTACGAAGTAATCAAAATTGTCAAAAAGGAGGGAAAACACACGCATTCACAATCAAAACTCCAGCATTTGTGACTATGTGAAACTTAGAAACCATACTGCACACCAAGAATAACCAAAGTTGACCACACATATCAATGGCATATTGATATACGATGCTACAGTCATATTTAGGTTATATTTCAAACCTTCATGGTCAAATATAAGTAGGTAAATAATATGACATCATTTGAGCATTAGTAGTCTTTGAATTGTTGACTTTACTAAAATTGACACACCCTAGTGTATCATATATATATATAATTATATATATATATATATGTTGTTGCAAGCTGCTGCTCGTACCCTGAAATGGGCGGATTGGTGGAATGAAGATGTTCTGCGTAAAATATGCAACTTTTCATCTCACTTCCTTCAACTTATGATTACGACTGTCTTAAGCGTTGATTGGTAATATATATATATATATATATATATAGTACAGTGTGTCCGTAAAGTCATGGTGGGATTTTAAATAGCTATATTATTGCAACGAAACATGATAATGAGATGAAAAAAAGGCAAATTGAAGAACAACTCTAAAAGAATAACTTTATTTAACGTAGTTCGATATGGGCTCCTCTGGTAGCCCTGCAGACATCTAGGCGGTGATTCAATTCCAGCCACACACGCCCAAGAACATCAGGAGTGACGGATGCAATAGCTTCCGTGATTCGCTCGTGCAGTGCAAGTGATGAATATCCCTAATGGGTACACTGTACACGCTTTGCTTGACGTAACCCCACAAATAAAAGTTCAAAGGTGTCAGGTCCGGAGAGCGTGGAGGCCATGGCTTCCATCCTCCTCTTCCTATCCATCTCTGTGGAAATTTTTCATTAAGGAATTCTCGAACAACGTTGGCATAGTGCGGAGGAGCACCATCTTGCTGAAAGATGACATTATTGTCAATAAATTGGGGTACTGCAAAATGTTCCAACATAGCGAGGTAGTTGTGTGACGTCACAGTGGGTTCCGCGAAGAAAAATGGGCCAATCACTCGATCTCGTGCTAGAGCACACCCAGAGCTGGGCAGTATTTAAATACATTTGTATTTAAATACGTATTTAAATACATTTGTGTATTTAGAACTGTATTTATAAATACATTGTTTTTCATGTATTTAAATATAGTATTTAAATACTTTAATGAGTATTTAAATACAATGTATTTAAATACTCAAAATATAAAAATGTAAATACTTTTACTGGTTTAATACACGTTCTGTACTAGCACAGTAAGACGCGTCGACAGTGTAGTACAGCATGGTTCATGTTTCAGCGTGTCAGTTCAATCAGTTGTGTGCCACTCTTAGTCGAAAGCGGTTGATTTCTTTATCGTGTGCGTGTCATGGCTTCAACAAGCAAATCCGGTGAATCAAACAGTGATATATCTGCAGATAACAATTTAGTGCACCCTCTGTTTGATGGAAAATACTTTAAAATTAAATCTAAAGACGGTAATAAGGTAAAGTGCACCTGCTTGCTGTGTAAACACGAAGTCTCTGCTGCAAGCAATGCTACAACGAATCTGTACACTCATCTGAAGGTAAGTGTTTTTTTAGACATCAAAAAATATCTTGAAATTGACCGAATAATCGTACAAAACGGCTCTGCCTTAAGTGGGCCTGTGTAACTAACTCGTTGCAATCAATCCAATTTGCGATGGAAAATTCATTGATGAAAAAGCTTTTAAAATCGTCTGATCTGTTCCTCCGCTATAACATGACATTACCATCTTCGGCACCGGTAGAGCGAATATTCTCATTCGCGGGAATCACTTTGACTCTCAAAAGAAACTCTCTTTCAGACAAAACTTTTGAAAGATTGGTTTTGATCCGCAGCAACCGTGAAATAAAAGAGAATTCGTAAGGTGCCTTATGTTTATGTTTACGTCTTATGTTTACGTTTATGTCTCATCTACTCATTAATTGTTACTCATTTTGCAATGATATAATGAGTATAATATGTCACTGGTTGAACATCGTAAGTTCTAAGTTCTTTTGTTTTTGTTTTGTTCTAAAAAGGGAAATATATAATCGGAAATTAGATTGTACTATTTCTTTATCCTTTCTCAAGCATTTTATATTGTTGTTACTCATGAATTAGTGAATGCATATGTTAAAATTTGTATGTATTTAAAATGTATTTACAAATGTATTTAAATACAATTGATGTATTTTGTATTTAGTATCTAAATACATTCGTAAAATGTATTTAGTATTTAGTATTTAAATACATTTCTCCCATGTATTTAGTATTTAGTATTTAAATACATTCAATGTATTTATTGCCCAGCTCTGAGCACACCACACATTAACTTTCGGGCTATTACGCTCATGTTCAACATAGGCATGTGGACAGCCTAGACTAACTACGAGATAAAGGTTAAGCTTAGCCTAGACTAACTACAAGATACAACTTTGAGAGTTGTTCTTAAATTTGGCATTGTTTCATCTCATTATCATGTTTCGTTGCAATAATATAGCTATTTAAAATCCCACCATGACTTTACGGACACACTGTGTGTATATATATATATATATATATATATATATATATATATATATATATATATATATATATACACACACAAAAGAGTTTGCGCTGAAGTGACCTGACCTGACTTGACTTGAATTTATTCTGACCTGAAATGATTTGACTTTATCTTTGGGGACGAATGTGAGGTGAGGTTAGGTTAGGTACAGTACAAGAAAATAATATATCTATGTTACAGGGAATCTGTGTAACTAGGGATTTCATGAAACCCCTAAAATGTTCAGGGATTTCATGTAAGGTTAAGTCGTGATATTTTCGTTAGTTTCAACGAAAATATCACGACTTCACCTAAATAATCGTCAAGGGCGTACAGTTGACCTAACCGGGCATTCAACAATTTTCCCGTAGGTTTAATGAAAATATCCATATTAATCACCTTTCAGTATCCACCAAAACTCGTAAACTAATATACAATGGAAACGCATTCGTTGAAGAATTACAAGAGGAAAGTACAGTATAACTGACCTTGACTTCACAAAGATGATATCACACGAGCTATAGGGAAACTAAAAATACACTCGGCAACAGGCCCTGACAAATGGAATGCTACACGAATCAAAAACTGCAAGAATGAAATTGTTAAACTCCTACACTGGATATGGAGACGATCACTAAACACCGGAGAAATATTGAACATCCTGAAGAAACCCAACATAGTTCCAATTACATATAAAGGAGATCGATCCGAGGATAAAATCTGTAGGTCAGTGTCACTTACATCTCATCACAACAAAATATTTGAAAGAATATTTCACAAAAAAAATCTACTACTTTTTGGAAACTCGGAAAAAATTAAATGCGCACCAACATGGATTCCGGTCAGGCAGATCATGCCTATCACAACTAATGGAACACTATAACAACGTTACTGATGCACTTGATGTGATGTGATGTACACAGACTTTCCCAAGACGTTCGACAAGTGTGACCATGGAATCACAACACATAAACTGAAATATATGGGAATAACAGGAAAAGTAGGGAAATGGATATATATTTTCATTAGTGAACGGCAGCATGTCGTTACAGTTCAAGGAATATCTTCTTCAGAGTCAGAGATCCTCAGCTCGGTACCACACGGAACAGTATTAGCGCCATTTCTCTTCTTAATTCTGCTAACTGATATACGTAGATGAAGAAGTTATCTGTGACAGCGCAGTAATATTCTTTGCTGGTGACACTAGTGCTGTCTTTAGGCATGAGCCAACTGGGCACTGGCCCAGTGCCCCAAGGTTTAAGCCCCCCCCAAAATATTTTTCAGCAATTTGTTAACGAAGTAGACTCGATGGGGATGAGCATGAGCAAAAATGTTGATGGCACTTTGTCGCCAGTATATATACTGGTAATAGTCCGGTATATACAGGGTTTTTCATAAGTAGCGCGGGTTTTTAATTAATCATATTAAGCAGCCAATCATATTTAAGACGATAAAATATTTCATATCATCTTAACGTATAGAAGGGGAATTAACATTGCATCATTTTATTTTGTATAGGTTGCTTCGCATTCGAAAATATTTTAGAATGTCTCTGAACCTCGACACCAGATTGGAAATAGTAAAGTTGTATTATGGAAATGGTGAATCTCTAATTGCGACATTGAGAGCCTACAAGACCAAACATGGACTCCACAAGGATCCCTTTAGTACAACTGCAATCTCTCGCCTTATTACCAAGTTTGAGACAACAAAGTCACTTCACTATGAACCTAAATCTGGTCGCTCCTCACTT
Organism: Bathynomus jamesi; assembly: GCA_023014485.1. Taxonomy (NCBI): domain Eukaryota; kingdom Metazoa; phylum Arthropoda; class Malacostraca; order Isopoda; family Cirolanidae; genus Bathynomus; species Bathynomus jamesi. The sequence continues at coordinate 567,181 of JAJOZX010001479.1, read as the reverse complement.
GTAGGACAACGCACAGAACGGGTGGCAAATGCACTCGACGATAGAGAGGTGGCCAGGTGAAGTGAGAGGTGGCTAGCTCGTTCGCCTGATCTGAGTTCTCTTGATTATTACTTCTGGGGGATGCTAAAGGCTCGCGTCTACCATGCTAATAAACCTGATTCACTCGTAGCTCTCAGAGAGAGAATCACGCAAGAGATTGAGCATGTGTCCTTGGATGAGTTGCGTCGGGCAGTAGACATCCTAATCCCTCGACTAGAATGTGTGGTTGAACAAAATGGCGAATCAATTGAACAGTTTTTATAGATAGGTATGAAATTCCTTTGTGAGTTTCAACTTTTTGTTAATTTCTTATAAACATTTTTTCACGTTACCTATGTTTCTAATTCTATTGATTACCTGCGCTACTTATGAAAGACATATATATATATATATATATACCGGGTGTCCGAGAATTATCTGTACAATTTTTGGCTGTTATTAAAAGTCAACCATGAAGTGTAGAAATTCCAGTGTTGTCCCATTTTACAGAGAAACTCTAAGTTTTTTCTGATAACAAGTTTTGACAAGTTTTTTCTTTTTTGTACGCGGGTGACAGACATTGATGATTTAAAAGCAAGAATCACAGCTGCTATTGAGCGAATTGATGTGGATATGCTGCAGCGTACATGGCAACATTTGGATTATCGATTGGATGTTTTGCGAATCACTGATGGTGCACATATCGAATGTTTGTAAAACGTTACTTTAATAAAAGAAACTTTTGAAAATACAGATTCTAAATAATCTTGTTTAAGAATTTTACGTGTGTTATCAAGAATTTTATTAAAAGATGAAATTGTACAGATAATTTTCGGACACACTGGAATTTCTAAAAAAACTTGTCAAAACTTGGTATCAGAAAAAACTTAATGAGATTCTCTGTAAAATGGGACAACACTAGAATTTCTACACTTCATGGTTGACTTTTAATAACAGCCAAAACTTGTACAGATAATTCTCGGACACCCTGTAATATATATATATATATATACAGGGTGGGTAAAAAAAGTGACCCCTTAGAGGTAACCTGTCATATTAAAAAAAGTAAGGGGACTAGAGCTCCCAAACTTCATAGATGCTTACCTTAGCATGTTGTTCGTCTTAATTTAGAAGTTGCTCGATGTGTCCTCCTTCTTGCTCAACGCAGGCTTCCAAACGTGGACGCCACTGATCAATACACCTGTTTACATATCGTTGAGACACCTTCTCCCAGCCGAGCAGAATTCTTTCACGTAGTTTATTTATGTATCTTATATTGGTACCAGGGATGTAAACCTTGGACTTCAGGGTTTCCCAAATACCATAATCTACTAGAGTGGTGAAAGGGGCTCCATCTTGTTGGAAAGTATATCTTTCACCACTAATTCGTCGAATATCAGCTAGATAGAGTGAAAGATATACTTTCCAACAAGATGGAGCCCCTGCTCACGGAGCACGCCAAACTGTCACATTCTTTGAGAACGAAACACCAAATTTTATCGAACCCAATATGCGGCCGGCTAGTAGCCTCGATCTTTCACCACTAGATTATGTTGTTTGGGAAGCTCTGAAGTCCAAGGTTTACATCCCTGGTACCAATATAAGAGACATAGATGAACTACGCGAAAGAATTCTGCTCGGCTGGGAGAAGGTGTCTCAACGATATGTAAACAGGTGTATTGATCAGTGGCGTCCACGTTTGGAAGCCTGCGTTGAGCAGGAAGGAGGACACATCGAGCAACTTCTAAATTAAGACGAACAACATGCTAAGGTAAGCATCTATGAAGTTTGGAAGCTCTAGTCCACTTACTTTTTTTAATATGACAGTTTACATCTACGGGGTCACTTTTTTTACCCACCCTGTGTGTGTGTGTGTGTGTGTGTGTGTGTGTGTGTGTGTGTGTGTGTGTATATATATATATATTAATATATATTATATATATATATATATATATATATATGAATGCTCAGAGAAATTTTATTTGCCAGGAGAAGTTGAACAGTCTGGCTTTGATGAACATTGAGAGTGATCTACTTAAGACACTTGATTTTGACATTGGAATTGAAAACTTGTCTGCCAAGAAATGCAGAAGGCATATTTTCTAGCTTCACCATTCATTCCTACTGTTTATACTGAAAATGAGTTTCTGTTATACGATTATACCTATGTAATTACTAATTAACCAAATATATAATTATACACACCCGAATTTTGTTCTATTATTTCTCAATATAAGTAGGTATGTAGGTATAGAGGAGGTAATAAGTAAACCAAACAGCTATGTGGAACTCACAGCAATGAAAATAGAAAAACTAAACATGATAGTGATAGTCATCTATAGACCTCCAAACACTCCAACCTAAAAATTCTCGGATGTCATTGATGATATCAGGAACCTAATAAAGGCCAAACCCTCCATCCCCCAGCATCATGCTCTCCGGAGACTTAATTTCCCATTTATAAAATACAAAAAGGTGGACAGAAATATATATATATATATATATATATATATCAGGACAAGGGGGGCACAAGACAAGAACAGGATCAAGCAAAAATGTTAATGGCTCTCACAAACAAGTTTATGCTGACACAGGATATAACAGAAAATACCTGAAAAAATAACTGCCGAGATCTGGTATTCAAGAATAACGCAAACTTGATTGCTGATATAAAAATAACCCCAATTATTATCTCAGACCACAACATAATCGAGATATCAACAAATATGGCGACAACATTAAAAGACAATATACATAATGAAGAAAGAAGCAAATTTAGGGCTTTTAACTTACACTCCAAGACTATAAATTGGGAAGCAGTCAGATCATACATGGCCCAAATAGAGTGGAGAATAGTTTCAGAGAATAAAACAACTGAAGAAATGCTAACAACCTTGGAAGAAAAGACGGTGAGAACTTTAGAAAAATATGCTCCGATAGCACAGCCAAAAGGAAAGAGGAGCTGGTTAGAGAGGCAAAGGAGAAGAATATTCCGCAAAAGAGAGAGACTGGAGGCGAAGTTAGCTAATTGCAAAGATAACAATCCCAGAAAAGTAACACAAGAGAAAGTGGAGAGTATCGATATGGAAATACAAACCCTGATTAAGGGCCATACAGAGAGGGAAGAGGAAAAGGGGGTAGAAGCAATAAAGGAAAATCCAAAATACTTCTGCAACTATGCGAAAAGGAAAACAAAAACGCGCGCCATTATCGGGCCCTTATGGAAAGGAAATAATGAACTAACGGACAACCTAAAAGGAATATCGAAACATTGAGAGCCCGGTATGAATCGGTCTTCAGTACATCAAAAAGTGACAAAGCGATACCTGACATAGATGCATTCTTCGAAGATAAATTGCAAGGAGATTGTATAACAGACTTTGATTTTATCCCAGAAGATGTAGCGAAAGCTATACAACAAATGAAATCACATTCAGCTACAGGTCCGGACAAATTAAGGGCGGATCTAGAGGGGGGTGGGGGTCGGCGACGTCTGGAACCCACCTCAACTTCTTGCAAGTGCAAGTGCCCTATTTGAGTGATGTGTATGCCTCTGAAAACAAATTTTGTTTTTGTAAATAGATTATGGTTATTTTATTTTACTGGTGCAGCCATATCACTGTTTTTATCTTCATCTTATTTTGATAGTTCTTTTAATTGGCAAGACATTTGTAATTGTTTGAAAAATTTTCTGTGATAACTGTTGTACGCAAATTAGATTTTTATTTTGTATTAGTGATGGGACGATTGTCATATTTCATACAATCGCTGTTGCGATTGCGATTGCGATTGTCAGAATTTGAAAATCTTGCGATTACGATTGCGATGTTTTAGCTTTAGCCTCACATAACGCTCATTTATGCTTTAAATATACCTAAACGCGTTACCTACCATAGGGTTAGCTTGATTTTTTAACATTCCAATTTTACATAGAGCAAATAAAGAGGTGTACTTATTGTTATTATTAAACCAAATTTTTATTCTGTTTTCAACTAATTCGCAACCCGTTTTCATTTCTGTTTTTGACTTATTTATTATTTATTTATTATTCCGTATTGTTGTTAGCTAAACTTTCCTTTAAGTACGCATGAAAGAGCAGCTTTCATAGCAACTTTTGTAGAGATTTAAATCTTTTGTTCACAATCGCAACAATCGCACTCATTAAATGCGATTGCAATTGCGATTGCGATTGTAAAAAATGTGCGATTGTATCGCGATTGCGATTGCGATTGCGATGCATCGTCCCATCACTATTTTGTATCATATTTGAATGAGACTGCTCTAATAAAACAATAGAATTGATTTTACACTCGCTCATTGGTAGTCTGTTGTAAGAAATAATTTTAGTATTGTGTCCCCGCACTTAGTACTGAAATGCCTAGATCCGCCCTTGCAAATGGAGCGCATTATTGATTAAAAACTGTAAAAATTAAATAGTTACACCCTTATACCTGGATATGGAGAAGATCCCCAGACACTGGGGAAATACCGAGCATCTTGAAAAGAGCAAACATTGTCCAAATATATAAAGGAGGGGATGGATCTCAAGCAGAGAACTATAGACCACTGTCAATGACGTTCCACCTCACCAAAATATTTGAAAGAATAGTTAGAGAGAAAATCTATGATTTCTGGGAGACACTGGAAAGATTCAGCGAAAATCAGCAAGGATTCCGATCAGGAAGATCATTCCTATCAAAACTTATAGAGCACTATAACAATATCCTAGATGCACTGGAAGACAATGAAAACTACGATGTCATATACACGGATTTTGCTAAAGCTTTCGACAAATGTGATCATGGTATAATAGCACATAAAATGAAATATATGGGAATAACAGACAAAGTGGGAAAATGGATTTACAACTTCCTCAGAGAACGTCTACAGGTCGTCAAAATTCAATGTATATCATCATTAGAATCAGAAGTACTCAGCTCAGTACCACAAGGTACAGTACTAGCCCCACTCCTGTCCATTATCATGCTAACAAACATAGACAGTGGAGTAAACAGCAACAGTATAATAACATCGTTTGCGGACGATACAAAGATCAGCCGAAAAATCAGCGATGCAAATGAAGTGGAGGCCTTGCAGAGGGACTCGGAACAAAATATACAAATGGTCAGAAGACAACATGACATTTAACACCAAGAAATTTCAGCTCTTGAGATATGGTAAAAATGAGGAACTTAAACAGACTGCATATTATGCTCCACATAGACAGGAAATTCAGAGAAGCACGAAAGCGATCGATTTGGGGGTAATAATGACCGATGATGCGAAATTCGAGACACAAAATCAGATAGCAATAAACAAAGCAAAAAGTGTTGGGGGACAGGTACGAAGGACATTTCAAAAGAAGGGACAAGACAGTAATGATTTCCTTGCTGAAAACACTGATCATACCAAAACTTGAATACTGCTCAATCTTGACGCCCCCATATAAAAAGGAAGAAACTAATAAACTAGAAAAAACTCAGAGACATTTCACAGCTGAGAGTGATGGCTGCAAAGAACTCAACTACTGGGAGAGAAGTACATCATAATCTTCATACGGGAAATGATTGAAAAAACTGGTACCAAGCCTCAAACTAAACCCAATTACCATCAAAACAACGCTGGAAAATGGGAAACGCAGAATGTGAGGTGTTCCCAAATTAAAGGCCCGACAAGGGACCTCTTCAACACTGAAGGAAAATAGCTTGGTTGTCACTTTTTAACCAGTTTCCAAAGGACCTCAGAAACACTACAGGGGTGAAAGTTGAAGTCTTCAAAAGAAGAATAGATGCCTGGCTCAGGACGGTACCAGATGATCCGGGTGTGTCTGGCTATGTGCGGTGTAGAGCGCAAGAAAGCAACTCATTCCTCCACCAAGCCAGGCCTAGAGGCGGGGCCACCAGCTTGACCTTCGTGTGAAGAGAGACCAACACACGGAACTTCAACGAGGTTAACGAGGTTTTATATATATATACGCAGTATATATATATATATATATATATACACATTTTAACTGCAAACGACACACAGTGTGTATATATATAATGTAAGGAACGACGCTTGTTAGAAGAGTGTCTGCACAAGAGGAGAGGAGAAAACGAGCAATGAAAAATGAGGCACCTCCCGGGAATCGTACCCGGGATCATCCAATTGCCGGTCAGATATGCTAACCATTACACCAAGAGCCTCCGCGAACCAAACCTCATAATTCTTCCACGTACTTACGAGCGGAATCAAATGCCCTTTGAGGGCGGACACTCTTCTAACAAGCGTCATTCTTTACATTATACACACACACACACTGTGTGTCGTTTGCAGTTAAAAAAAATATATATATATATACACGGCATGAGAAGGTGCCCCCTTAAAGGGCATTTGATTCCACTCGAAGGTACGTGGGAGAATTACGAGGTTTGATTCGTAGAGGCTCTTGGTGTAATGGTTAGCATATCTGACCGGCAATCAGATGAGCCCGGGTTCGATTCCTGGGAGGTGCCTCATTTTTCATTGCTCGTTTTCTCCTCTACTCGTGTGCGGACACTCTTCTAACAAGCGTCGTTCTTTATAAAATTATATATATACACAGTATATATATATATATTATATATATATATATCCGCCTCGGTGGTGTAGTGGTTAGCGTCGCTGACTACGAATCCATCGGCCCCGGGATCGAGACCCGGTACGGAAGGCGGAGCGCAGCAACACCCAGCTGTTTATCTTTCCACACAATAAAGAAACTGGTTGGTAGATAAATGAGTATCCTGGGTAGCCTTGTGTTAAGACGCTGGGATGCTTGTGGGGCGTCGTTCAGATTCCACGTTAAGTCTAAGATGGAGTGACAAGCTTGACCCCCTCGTCAGAATGAACAATTCAGACGAAGGAAAACCAATATATATATATATATATACAGGGTATCTCATAAGTCCGGTGTCATAGGGAAATTTATTTTAAATTAAATTTACAAAAGTAATATCATACATTAGAACTAAAACAAGTGTTCAAATTTATGTCTTGTTTTGGGACCTTCTTTTTGTTGCAGGTAGAATAACACGCAGTGGCTAATACGGAAGCTAGTTACACTCCAGGAAAAGGCGGAAATTGTTCCTTTGCGCGCTTTTGACTTTAACCAACAACAGAATGCCGAAGAATTTCACCGTCGTCATCCCAAAACCACGACCCGTTCAGCGTTTTGGTCATTCGTTTTAGTTCTAATGTATTACTTTTGTAAATTTAATTTAAAATAAATTTTCCTACGAGATCGGACTTACGGGACACCCTGTACATAAAATCAGCCAAGCTTACGCATTCTTATTTGTTGCGATATAAGAAGCTTAAGTATTAAGTACGAGTAATTCGATATTAAATACGTTGTTTAATGAGTAAGTGGATAAGGCAATATTTACTTTTATCTTATCATTTATTAGTTTTGTTTTGCTATACTCTATAGGCCTATACGAATATAGATTAACTTATTATGATAGAAATATGCAAGAGAATACAGTGTTATAACTCGTGCGATTTTATGAGCTCGTTTTTTCAGCTCTTTCTGAAACGCTGTTAAGTTTCTTGGCTGTTTTATCTCCTTTATCGAGGGTGTTCCGGAGATGATGAGGTCCTGCGGAGGATAAGGATCTAGTTGAGCAATCTATAGACTAGACGTCTTTTCACAAAAGCTAAAACCCAGAAGCATTTTTTGGTAAAAGTGGTAGCAGAGCTCATTTTACGCGATTTGACCATGCTGAAACCGAATATGGCCGTTACCAAACTGTATTTGTAATATTTAAGTCTCTAGAATAAAAAACAAAATGGTCGCCCAAACCCCATTTAAGCCTTAGTTTTTTTCACTTATAGATTCATATGGTTCTTGTAATATATATATATATATATATATATATATATATATATATCGTTGTTATTTTGTGTTTATTTCTATATAGCTATTTTAAAACTTAATCGTTTGCCAACGCAGTTCTTAGATATGGATGTGTAACAAAATGGATGACTGTGACGTGTGTGCGTACAATATACGAAGGTTAACGGCTGTTGTGTACTTATATAATCAAGAGTTTCCACGGTAAGTTTATATCAATCGCATAGACACAACAATATCACAGTTCTGATATTTAAGGCAATGGTACAATAATAATTATTAGTATGCAGAAAGTATGTATACATTTACAGTTTAGAACCAGTCTTAAAATATCATTACTGTAGACAATGACAACTGCATCATTTATTATTCTGTCGCAATAATCTCTGCACACATAGGGTTTTATTATTATTATTATTACTATTTATTATTATTATTTTTATTTTGTTGTAACATTGTTATTTTATTTTTATTATTATTATTATTATTATTTATATTATTATATTATTATTATTATTTTATATTATTACTGTTGATGACATTTCATAACTAATATAAAACATTTGTGTGTTTTCAGAATGAAGAAAAGATGAACCCAGTGATTAGTTTGAAGCGAGTTGTGCCAGTAGACCTGAAGCTCTGTATTTTCTGTCAGAAAAAGAATAAGCCTACTGTTGATGTGCGAGAGGCTGGAGAGCGAGGGATATTATCTGTCAAGAATGCGGCAAGTATGAGAAGAAAGCTGCTAGATGTGAAGAACAGGGAGGTGATAGACCGTTTGGAAAATGTAATAGACAGTAAAGATGCTGGATTACTTGTATGGCACCGGAACTGTTATTCCCAGTTTACTGACAAAGGTAAAATACAGAGACTGCAGGCCTCACAAAAGAAGCAATCTGGACATGAAGCTGAATCATCATGTAAAATGACAGGTTTTAGTGTTTCTCGAAGTAAAATGAAGCCAGTCACCTGGGAACTGTGTTTATTCTGCCAAGATAATCGTCCCCGGGAAAGATTCAGTTCAGTGATGACTTTCAAAATGAGTGACCACATCATTGAGGCTGCAAAGTATGATTATCAAGTTGGAGTTCGTTTGGCAGGTGTTGTGGATCTTATAGCAGCTGAAACCAAATATCACTTGCCATGTTTAAGGGCACTCACAAGATCCTTTGAAAAAGCCAAGCTTGCCACCAAGCACACCGATCTCCCAATAATTTGGCTTTGTAACGAGTTAAGATATGCTGCTGAAAAAGGCCATGTAATACAATTGAGTCATGCTTGGGATCGATATGTGACTGTCAGAAGAATCAGGCACTGTCATTCCACAATCATTCATCAGTCGGCGGTCATCATTCAAAGAAAAACTACAGACCAAACTTGGAGATGTGATTGATTTTGTAGAACCACTGAGTAGAGACTCAACAACAAGACAGACATTGCTTATTCCATTGAAGTATGTACATGTTGCAGTGTTACATCTGGTTTCAGATAAAACAGAGGAGGCAGATTCCATGTTAACGATGCCTACATATCAGCCAGAAGAAGACATTTTCCTTTCTATGGTTCACGTTGCTTTAAAAATTCGTGGTGATATGATAGCAAAACCAGGTCATAACGGCCTTAATGTAAGTGAGGAAGATGCTGTATCGTGTGTCCCTGACAGCTTGTATATGTTCATACGACTACTGTATGGTGGGCAGAACTTGTTAGATAAAGGACCTGAAGATGCTGCAGAAATTGTAGAAAATACCCAACATAAGGTGCTGAGTGTTGCTCAAGATCTAATTTATGGTGTCAGTGGTGGACGGAAATGGACACCAAAGCACATAGGTCTTGGAAGCTGCCTCCATCAAGCCATACGCTCAAAGGATTTGGTCAAACTTTTTCATGAAGCTGGGCACGTTCTAAGCTATCAGCAAATCCTACAGGTTGATACTGGATTAGCAGAGCATACCTTACAGTCAATGGACTTAGCAACTGGTACTGTCATACCAAAAAATTTGGTCACTAGTAGATTTGTTCACTATTCACCAGATAACATAGATATACTGGATTAACATGGCATTAACAGCATTTGCAACAATGTTGTTATATCAGCGAGGGACACTAATGTTCTTCTACTGTTAGTGGCCCATTGTGATCGTTTTAGATGCCAGAACTTATGGATGATGGCAGGCACCTCAAAGGAACGTAAATATTATAACATAAGGGCAATCACTAAGCAGTTGCCTCCTGGATCTGAAACAGCTCTACTGGCCTTCCATGCCCTCATCGGATGTGACACGACATCATTTTTTTTCAGTCATTCGAAAAAATCTGCCTGGAAGGTTTTCACCAAGCACCACAGACTTCTCTCTGGAATAGGAGAAGAGAAACTCACAGAAGAGAAAGTTGAAGCAGTAGAGAAATTTGTTTGCAGAATGTACAGTGTGGAACATGTTGACTCTGTAGACAATGCCCGTTCTATTTTGTTCTCGAAATTAGGAAAAGCTGAGGCAATGCCTCCAACGAGTAATGCATTAACGTTTCACATTATGTGAGCCCATTATCAGACTCTTATATGGAAACAAGCTCATATTGCTACCCCAGATTTGCCAGAACCTGAAGAAATCGGCTGGAAACTGCAAGGAGGATGTCTACAATCCACACTTATGACACTTGATCCAATCCCCAAAGCTTGCCAAGAAGTTATAACTTGCTCATGTCACACTGGATGCAGAAACCTCCGCTGTAGTTGCAAGAAAGCTGGACTTTTTTGCACTGCCATCTGTGGTTGTAACAATGTTGGAAATGAGATTGCTCGTGCTAACATTAATCCAAATTAAGTGAAATCCTTTTAAATATGGGAAACAGTTCATTTTGTCCATAATTATATGCATTATATGCCTAATACATGCGCACCAGAACCATGATTTCTTCTATTGTATAGAGTAATATGGTATAGACTTTTATGTTCGTAATAAAGTATATTTCAGTAAATCTGCAACTGAAATAAACTTATAAAATACATATCTAGTGGCAAAATTAATTAGAATATTAATTGGAATAATTCTAATGCTGTCTAGACTAACTTGCTTGTACATTTAATATGTACCAGTATATTTTGAATAACATAGTCATGGTTGAGCAAAAACAAGAGATAAAACAACGTATTGAGGCAGCCATTTTGTTTTTTGCATTTTTAGTATAAATCATTAAAATAAATTTTGGTAACAAGTTAATTTGTCATAAGGAGGTCCCAAGTAAGCTAAAACTGCCTGCTACCAACTCTTACCAAAAAATGCCTCTTGCTTTTTTTTCGGGTAACTTCTCCACTGTTGCGTTTAGTCTACTAGAGTGTAATTCGGTTTTTGATGTACGCATTAGATTGTCATATGTTGAAGCGATGTCGTGTTTGGGAACCTAATACTTCGTTTTGGATGATTTTTGGTGGAGTATTATGGGCGATTTAATACGCACAATATCTGAGGTAGTGTTTAGTTTCTAGATTTGTAATAGTTTGAAAATTTTTAACTCGTGGAGCATTTTCTCTGTACTTTCATTATGTTTGTTCACTTTATAGATTTTCCTAATTATTCTTTTCCGCATTACCACCATGGCTGCAAACAATATTGACGCGCACTTCCTTAAGCACTAACGCGGTATTGTAGGTGAGGGTACACCATGGTGAAGTATATGGATCTGTGAACTTGTTTTGGGAGTGTTGAACCTACTTTTGTAATTATGAATGAGACGTTGGCGAGTTTATTGCGGAGATCGTCAGTGCGCTCTTTGAATGAGAGGTTTAAATCGAGGGTAATTCCCAAAAGTTTGGCCGAGTGTACTTCTTTGAATAGGAATTAAATTTATGTTTAGTTTTAGAGGGGGGCAACGTTTTCTTTTTTGTGATGATTATATAACCCGTGTTTTAATATCTGAGAAAAGTTTGTCGGCGTTAGGCCATACATATATTCTTTGGAATTCATCGTTAGTGGTTGTTTGGATTGGTAATAATTCTTTGGTAGAGGTTATGACTGAAGTATCATCCGCATATTGGTAACGGGAAGAATTATTTATGACCGGTGAAAACCATTTATAGAAAGGAAGAACGGGTTTGGTGCCAGTATGCTCCCTCGAAGCACCCGGTGGGAAATGCAGTTGTCCGTGACGTAAGGGATGCTGGTAGGGGGGTAAGGAGTCTTTTGCTGTAAATTGTGTCCCGTTATTCAAGTATGAGCTGAACATTTAAAGGTAGTCCCCTGAAGCCGTAATACCCGATTTTTTAGATCAGCTAGATCAAATATGATGATAATTGGTGTTTTTTGTCGTTCAGATCGCTATAAAGTTCTAATATAGCAGTTATTGCGCCTTTGGTTGTACGTTTTCGTAGAAAGCCAAATTGTTGTTTGTGCATTATTTTGTTTCAATATAAATTTTATTATTTGATTATATATTACTCTCTCGTATATTTACTAACGGTTGGGAGAATGAAAATAGGTTCGTAGTTTGAGGGGGAAATTTTATCCCCTGATTTATGTATTGGCCATACTCTAGCCGTTTCTAGGCAGTCTGGGAAGACACCATTTTCAATAGATAGGTTAATGAGCTTTGAGAATTTAGACGCAATTAATTTTGCGCACTCTTTGTAAATTCTGTTTGGGATTGTGTCCAGCGTACAATTTTTATTTTTCAATTGTTTTATGGCTCTCATTAAATTGTATGTTACAGAAGGGGATAGCAAGAAAGAGTGTGGCTTGTTCTTCGTCGTTTTCTTCTAGCTTCTTTTTACGATTTCGTAAAAATCTTTTATGGCGACTGTACCACATCTGTTTCCATGCATTATGAATCGACCCGGCTCTTGGTATCCAAAAACCGTCATTCTCTCTCTCTCTTGTATATATATATATATATATATAATATATATATGATGAATAAAACCACGAAGGAAAGGAAACACAGAAAGGTGCTCAAGCGCTTTCGTCTAATGACATCCTCAGGAACACTGAAGTACATAGAAGGTTACAGCCTATATATAGGTTACAAAAAAAAATAAAAAATATATACATATAATATATATATATATGTGTGTGTGTACATATATATATACACATACACATACATACATACATACATACATATACAATAAACGGAGAAATTAAATAAAAAAAAAAAATTATTAAAAGATTGTGGGATGGGCATACAACTTTGTAAGGAAACACTATCGATTTTTAGCACAAGATCAAACTACCGATTTTTAGCACAAGATTAAATTAATTGTTTTCCAACCAATGTTAAAAAAAAAAAAAAAAAAAAAAAAAAAAAAAAATTATACTGGAAATCTGCCCGGGTTTTATCACTCTATCCATCTTGTATATAAAAATAAATTGAAAAATAAAAGTTATTAAGGTGGCATACAAGTTTACCAAAGATTTAGCGTTCTACCCTTCTTATCTAAATTTTTTCTGAAGGAATTCAAAACAACAGGATCGAGTTGAAAAAGACCTTTGCTTATGTTGAAGTTATTTGAAAGTTGGATAATGGCAGACTCAAGAATATTTCTATTAACAATGTTGCCAGAGTGAAATAAAACTGAAGCATTATTCCAATCAATACAGTGGGATAACTCTGACAAATGGACAAAAAGAGCACTGGACGACTGTCCTGTTCTAACGGAATATTGATGCTGTTTTATACGTGTGTGCAAATCATTTCCCGTCTGACCTATGTAAAAGGAATCACATTGTTTACAACCAATTTTATAGATAATGCCTGAATTATTGGTAGGGCTATTTTTTACTACGATATTTTTCACAATATTGTTATATGAAAATACTACATTAATATCCAAAAGTTTAAGTACATTAGCAATGCCTAAAAAGCCCGGGAAAAATGGAAGTACTAAAATATTTTTTGACAAAGTACGAGTGTTATTATTGCCCCGATAGAAAGTTCGTTTTGCCTTGTTGAGACAAGATTCCATAAACGCAGATGGATAACACAGATCACTTCCAATACCGTTGATTTTTTCTAATTCAGCATCGATGTATTCCGGACTGGCGATCCTAAGGGCGCGGAGAAACATTGAAGAAAAAATGGCCTTCTTAGTGGGGGTGTCAATAATGTCACCGTGTCATGTCCCGAGTAAAAGTGTACGTAGGACAAATTGTTTGTTGTTTTCCGATAGATACTGAACTTAAAACCTGGGCTTTCCCTATGTACACGCACATCCAAAAACGGAATTGAATTGTCTTGTTCCACTTCTAAAGTAAACTTAATGGAGGGGACTTGATCATTTAACTGAAGGAGGAAGTTATCCAGGTCACGATTCATGGGCCAGATACACAAAATATCGTCGACGTACCGCAACCAAGGGATGCCAACCCCAGGATTCTCGGAATGTAAGTAATTTCGAAAAATCCATAAATATGGAGAGGAGGGGCGACAAGGGGTTGCCCATGGCCATCCAAAAACTTGTTGATAATACTCGTTATGAAAGTGAATTTACAGTCTTTGATGCAAAGCTTAATAAGTTCCAAAACAATGTGTGAAGGTAGTGGCAGGTCATACTTATGTAATTCTTGGAGAGAAAGTCAAGCATATCATCAATCGGCACTTTTGTAAACAATGAACAAACGTCAAACTGATCAATCTATCGTTAGTTTCAGTACGTGCATTATTCAATTTTTCAGTAAGATCCATGGAATTTTTTACATGTGAATCAGAGATAGTTCCGAGAATGGGGGACAAGACTTTGACAAGCCATTTGGAAAGTTTATAAGTAATAGAGCCCACCGAGCTAATAATAGGGCGC